>JAJOZX010016222.1:0-54749 GCA_023014485.1 Bathynomus jamesi | reverse complement strand
TATTTGTATAGAGTTCGCTTACAAGCAAAGCGACCGCTCTTAATTGTGTAATGTGTTGTTTTTGTTTACAGTGGTTGTGCGTGTATTTTTTTAGTACATATGATCTTTTATTTTAGTATAACTATGAAAATTGTAGTTCACTTGGAAACGATAAATTACTGAGATTTTTGTGATTTGCAAACCATACTGGGTTTCTGTTGAAGGAAGAGAGTTGTATCTCAGATGTAATTTGCGAATTGCGAGTTCAATTCATATGAAATTTGACGTTTCAAGTTGGAATTACTGTATTAAATAATTTTTGGTAGTAATATTTAAATTTTTTACTTTTTAATAATGTTTAGAAAATTATTATTGTTTAAACCTTCAGTCGGAGTTAACTAGTGCATTTGAAACATTGACTCAAGTGTACACTCGGAAATGGAGCCTCCTAGATAGCCAGTAACGTTTTTGTGGCGTCTTTGGTGCTCCTCCTCAAAGCAAGAGGGTTCATGATGTAGAGAATGGATGACATGAAGTTTCTGGGTTCATTTTTGTCTTTGTATTTGGAGGTATTGAGGTGTTTCTGACGATAGTTTGAAAATAATAATTCTTAATTATACTAACAGTTACTATGTATGGCGCTTTTATATTTATACTGTACAATTTTGTTTAGCGTTTTATGACTTTTTTTTATCTTCTCTGCTGTAACTGCCATAAATGACCTTATTGGTAGCTAGATTTGATTAAATTTTTGCGAAATTTTTTATATTTTTTCCGTGAATTTGGCCAGAGCAAATGTGTAGTTATTGTTTCGAAGTGAACTGTCGAGAAAATTCGATAAATTAAATATGAAATGATAAGCAGTACAGAAACACGTTTAGAATAAACTTTTTTTTCAAAATTGAAAAGGCTCAGTTTTGGTCAACCAAGTTGAATCCGAGTTCCATCAAGTGAGTTTAGTCGACCGGATAGGTGATCGATCACCAATGAGAGAGAGAGAAGAGTAACCAGAATGCGCATGGACTTGGCGCAGGATGGTTTCGGAAGAGAAGAGAGGAACCGAATGCGCATGGACTTGGCGCAGGACAGTTTCGGAAGAGAAGAGAAATTTACGTGTGCAGGGTTTTGGCACACGAAAGTTTTGATCGAAGATGGTCTACTGGTATTTTTCGGGCAGTAGCTGGTCACGTTGCTCGAATGCTTCGCTAAATATGTGTCAAAGCGCGCGGTAGACAAGCCACGAGAGCTTGAACGGGTGCCTACGACTGTACTGTCCATACAGACATACAGTAGGTTCGTTGGGAAACGGCCTACGGCGGAGTCATCGTTTGATTGTTGCCAGTAGAAGAGTCTTTCAGCTGGACGTAGGAAGAGCAGCGTTCACGACAAAAGTGGAGATGAGACAAGGCGAGTTTCTTCATCGACTTCTAGAATTGCAAATTCCGTCCAATTCCAGCGCGTGGTCCCGCTTTCAGATATCTCCCCCCTGATCCTTTTAGAATTGGACGTCTCTTGTTTTTTTTCGCCATTGGAGAGAGAGCGGAACCATTATAGCGTGCTGCCCTGTTGCATATTGATTGATGCAATCCCTTGCATTCTAGCGAAGTGAGTAGGAGAGCTGCGATGAAAATTAAATCCGTTGTCAGCGTGCGGAGTGTCATCTAAACAACGTCCAGCAAATAAATGTACTGATTATTATCTAATGAAATTATAAGTGAAAAGGGTCCGATTATTGCCCATATTTGTTGTGTTTTCGCGAAATAGTATGTGCGCTCTTGGTCAGTATTTTATGTAAACTTTTTCTTATAATTTTTCTATGTTGCCTGATAGTAACTGTATAAACTATACAAATAATTGTTTCGAATGTAAAGCGATCGTTGATGAGAAATCGCGGGAATAGATTGTGAACTTGAGATTTGTGTGGGCACTGTAAGAAAATTTTCCGTTATTTTTTTGGCATGTATAGATTAGTTACAGGTTGTATTTACTTATTAGAGTGAAATGTTATTTTATGCAAATGTGAAAATTATAAAGTTTTCGGTTTTTATAATATGATACAATATATGTATGGAATTGTCATTTTATTATTCTTGTCTATTTCTAAACTTTGAATTTGTAAAGAAAAAAAAAAAAAAAAAAAAATTGCAAATATATAAGTTTGTTGAATAAATTTATTGACATTGTTAAACGATATTATAAGTTTTCCTAATGGAAAAACTTATTTTCAAGGGGGTGATGCGAGTGTAGTAATGCTTAATTAAAAATATTGATTTCTGTTTGATTAATTATTATAATGTTTAATATAAATTTAGTAAAAATTGTGATGATTACGATAAAGCATGTTTGTTAGTTTTAAATTGTTTAAAATGAGTACAGTTGGCACTACTGAAGTGAGCCCAAAAGAGCGGACTACCCTATAACGGTTTTCAGTCTTGAAGCAGCGCGTTACGCGATAGGTTGACTAAATGTAACGTAAAATTAATTTAGTCAGTGTCCCTCTCCGACCTAAATTATTATACATAAATTTCATACTCGCATACCCCTAACATAACTAAATCATTTTCGAAATTAATAAAACGTAATAAGTGTTAATAAAGAGTATCAATATACCTCCCCCTCCCCCTTTCGTTTTGTAACGGTTTCAGTCTAGGCGCGCTACCATGATATATATACGATACGGCAAAAAGAGTGTAGAGAAACAAAGTGATAAATGAAAGAAATAGCTGATCGAGAATAAATAGAGATATAGTAAAGTAGAAAGAAGAGTAAATAATGAAGATAATAAATAATAAAACCTATTCACTACAAAAATTACTTCAAGTATCTCTCTAAATCTCTGGGGTTTGGTTGTCCCTTTTGGTTACAACCAAATGAAACTGTCTGAAACTGAAAATGGAACTTGAAACTGCTTCAAGTAACTCTATAACTCTATAAACTCTCTATAAACTCTCTATAAACTCTCTGTAAACTCTCTCTCTCTTAATTTGCAAGTCAATTCAATTCAATAATTGAAAAAAAATTTGCAAACAAAAAATTAAAAAAAATGTAAACAATATTTCACTCTGGTATTATTATGTTTGGTACATAAAATAAAATTATTGGATACTGAATATAACTGAAAATAACTGAAATTAACTCTCTTGAAATTAACTCTCTTGAAATTAACTCTGTTACAATTAACTCTGTTACAATTAACTCTCTTACAATTAACTCTGTTACAATTACTGTTTCAATAAAAACAAATGTATCACTGGTGTCTGCAATGTTCAGTGTTTCTTGTAAATTCTGACTTGATACTAATTATTAACTGTTAATAATAGTGACTTTTTCAAATGTTTATAAATTACTTAAAAAACAAAATGTACTTAACAACATTTCTACGGGCGAAATCCTCAGAGACGTGTCCTGAAGACGTCTTGCTGGCTACTTGTTCCTGGATGAAAACTAGGCGTGAAGAACTTGGAGTCGTGAACCACCTGTCAAGGGTGGATGTTACGAACTAGAAGTCGTGACACGCCGGTCAAATGGTTTTATCCTGATGCAGGGTAATTTCTATCTTGGCCAAAGAGTGGCCTCTTCTTAAAATAATCTTCTTAAAATCTTCTTTTTATCCTGATGCAGGGTAATTTCTATTCTTGGCCAAAGAGTGGCCTCTTCTTAAAATAATCTTCTTAAAATCTTCTTTTTATCCTGATGCAGGGTAATTTTTATTCTTGGCCAAAGAGTGGCCACTTGTTAAAATAATCTTCTTCTTAAAGTAATCTTCTTCTTAAAATAATCTTTTAATCCTGATGCAGGGTAATTTCTCTCTTGGCCAAAGAGTGGCCTCTTCTTAAAATCTTCTTTTGATCCTGATGCAGGGTCGCCAATTGTTAACCCCCCCCTCTATGGCCCTGAGTCGGTTCGGATTCGAAGGGGGGGTTCTGGTTAGGAGGCTGCAACGGATGTTTCTTCTGTATACTTTTCTATAATTCTTTTCTCTCGCTTATTAATTCTTCTTTTTTTATAATTCTCTGATACTTTCTCCTATACTAAAAATTATCGACTTTTCTCTTTTATAACTTGTCGACTTGACTGAGTTCCTGAAGAGAGCACGGCTCGAAGGGAAAAATAAAAAGTTTCTCTTACATTGGTTTACTTCTTAAAAATATACAGGTACTCTGAATTTACAGGGGTAGAGGTTCGACCTCTTTCGACCATGGCTCAGGCCGGAATCTAAAAATATTAAGAAGGCAAGGGGCCTCTGCCCATCCTAATGAGGTGCTAATATGAAGTCTAATGGAGAAGTGCCTTAAATGAAGTGGCAAAATGAAGTGGTGTATTTTTACAAATATACGTATAATATAACTTAAATGTTTGGGGGAGAACAGTTGAAGGTTAAATTTCCCCCCTTTTTAAACACATGATCAGATGTTTTAAAAGATTGCAAATTTCAAATTAAAAAATAAAATAACAAACACTAATTTGTATTTTTTCGCCGAGTCTTCATTTATGAAGGCGATATCATTTCGTAATAGTACACATAAGTACAATTTGAGTACATGATTGTATACGTATTAATTTTGGTTCATTACAATTAAGATTACAATTACCAATTAATTCACATTCACATGTTGTTTAATTACACTTCCATTTTAAAGTACATTCTTACATGATAAAGTAAATCATTACATTTAATTACAGTTTCACTGAAGTACATTACAAGTTATTGTTAATTACAGTTTCATTAAAGTACATTACAAGTTATTGTTAATTTAAAGTATTACAGTTAATTACAATTAAACAGTACTATAACTTTGTCTTGTTTTTACAGTGTTTTCATATTAATAGACATTAAGATGTTAGAAATATAATACAAAGTACATGGGCACATACACACATAATATAACATAACGCATGATAATGTTATAAATTCGAATCAGAGGGAAAGGAGACTTTTAACTTTCAGCGTTCGAATTCTGCTGTGATGAGCGGAATTTCGATCACTTAACCTCAGCATTTTTGAGTTCACTCGGGAGGTCATATAATTAAAAATAAAAAATGAAAAAAATAATACGAGAACGTTTTTTTCGCGTTCTCGAACGAACTGCGAAAGTTTTGCATTTCATGATTGACACGAGTAAACATAGACTGATAAGTTGATAGGGCATAATAGACAATAGGTAGATGAATGAATAAGTAATAAATTAATAAAGGATAGAGTCGAGAAAGAATATGAATGTAAGAATGAGTATGGTTGAATAATAATGTTTATACTCATAACATATAAATAATGACTTCTATAGAGTGTTTAGTCCTTAGGGAAATAAATGACGGGAAAATGTGACGTCATAGTTATTGAATTTTTACGTATAGTACAAATCATTGTTAGGAAGATTTACAAGAACAAAATTAGAGACAGAGTGGGAAAACGTAAAGAGAATAAAGTATTTTATGACGTCATAGTGTATAAGTCATTATTAGAAAGATGAATTAGAAAAATACAGGAATGAATAAAGACTTACAAATCGAATTCTATCCAAAACTCGCTTATGTGATTTTTGGTTTCTTATGTAAAAATGGACAATGAATTCATATAATGATGGTGTAGGAATTGTTCATTGTTCACTTTTTACATATACATATATATATATTATATATTTTTATATATACAGTACTGGCCAAATTATTAGGAATTTTTTTAAAATTTCATTTTTTGGTATAAAATGTTTAAATTAAACCAATTTTAAACGTTGAAAAGTTATTTATTTCTACACAAGAATACATGGTCATTATTTAGCAATAGTTTAGTACTTAGTTTGACCCACCTTAGCTGCCATAATGGCTGCGACACGCTTCGGCATGCCATGAATCAATTTTTTGCATAATTCTTTAGTCGAACGAAGCGTGTTTGTTCGTCTTGTCGTTTGGTTGGTGTCGTGCGATGCGGGTGTGTTTCTCTTTCTTTTACGTGTCATTGTAACTACCGTTTAATTTAAATAGTGTATTTACCCAATTTCGGCAATTATTTGTTACAGTTTTTAAGTGAATTTGAAAATGGGGCGAAAGAATGACTTGAGTCCACGGAAAATTGGGCAAATACAGGTTTTATTAACTTCTTCTACATTTAAACAAAAGGAAATCGCTGCCAAACTCCATGTTTCACCACAGTCAGTACTTCGTATTAAGAAAAAAATGGTATTTGGAGAAAATGTAGGCCCCAAAAGGGTTGGAAGATGCGGCAGAAAAAGGGTAACGACTCCAAGAACTGATAGACAGATTGCAATTTTGTCTCTTAGAAATAGAAGAGCTACTTGCAAAAACATTTCCAGTAGTCTAGCGGCTGATGCATCAATATTAGTCGTAGAACAGTCAACAGGAGGCTTCTAACTGCCGGCTTCAAGCCTACCGCCCAAGAAGAAGCCCAGGCTCACTGAGGCTATGAAGAAGGCACGTTTTGCATGGGCAAAGGAACACATTAACTGGACTAGTGAGGATTGGGAACAGGTAAGAATAATATTTACATTAAATAGAATGTTAATACAGTAAATACAGTATGCATAGAAGTGTATTTACAGTACGTGATAAAACTGCAGTAAAAATATCTGTAAAGCAGCAAGTCATACTGTACTTCGTTTTAGCTGTACTTCATACGCTATGCACTGACTCTTTCACAGGGCTTTCTTTGATTGCAGGTGGTGTTCTCCGATGAGTCAACGATTGCCGTGCTTGACGATCGTGTTCAAAGTGTAAGAAGGAGGCCTGGAGAAGAATTTTTGCCTGAGTGTCTGATGAAAACGGTGAAATTCCACAAAAGATCATGGTTTGGGGAGCAATTTCTGTGCATGGAACTAGTCGTTTGAGCATTGTTGAGGGGAATATGAACCAAGTCAAGTATATAGAAGTACTAAGAAGACGTCTACTGCCTCAAATAAGGGAATGGTATGGTAATAGACGTTGGATTTTCAACAAGACTCAGCTCCATGCCACACGGCAAAGTCGGTTAAAAAATGGTGTCATGAAAATAGTGTTCGGTTGCTCCCATGGGCTGGAAATTCTCCAGACATGAACCCAATCGAAAGTTTATGGTGTATTTTAAAGGACGTAATCCATGAAACGCCGATAACAACAAAACACCAACTCATAGAGCGACTTATTCAAGTCTGGTTTCACTCTACACGTATTAAGGAATTATGCAAAAAATTGATTCATGGCATGCCGAAGCGTGTCGCAGCCCTTAAGGCAGCTAAGGGGGTCAAACTAAGTACTAAACTATTGCTAAATAATGACCATGTATTCTTGTGTAGAAATAAATAACTTTTCAACGTTTAAAATTGGTTTAATTTAACATTTTATACCAAAAAATGAAATTTTTAAAAAATTCCTAATAATTTGGCCAGTACTGTATATATATTTATATATATATATATATATATTTTATATATATATATATATATTTTATATATTTTATATATATATATATTTATATATATATATATATTTATATATATTTATATTTATATATATATTATATATTAATATTATATATTTATATATATATATATTTATATATATTTATATATATATATATATATATATATATTTATATATATATTTTACCTTACCTTATGAACATTATGTTGTTTCGTGTGTTGGTCTCTCTTCACACGGAGGTCAAGCTGGTGGCCCCCGCCTCTAGGTCTGGCCTGGTGGAGGAGCGAGTTACTTTCTTGCGCTCTCCACCGTACATAGCCAGGCACACCCGGCTCATCTGGTACTGTCCTGAGCCAGGCATCCAGTCTTTTCTTGAAGACTTCAACTTTGACCCCCGTTACGTTCCTGAGGTCCTTAGGAAGCTGGTTGAAAAGTCTTGGCCCCCTGACAACCAAGCTATTTTCCTTCAGGGTTGAGGAGGTCCCTTGTCGTGCTTTTAATTTGGGAACACTACACATTCTGCCTTTCCTATTTTCCAGTGTTGTTTGAATGGTAATTGGGTTTAGTTTTAGGTTTGGTACCAGTTTTTCGATCATTTTCCATATGTAGATTATGGTGTACCTCTCTTCTTCTTTCCAGTGAGTACAGATTTAGTTTACGTAGTCTTTCCCAGTAGTTGAGTTCTTTGCAGCCATCAATCTTGGCTGTGAAATGCCTTTGCGTTCTTCTAGTTTATTAGTTTCTTCCTTTTTATATATATTTATATTATATATATTTATATTATATACATTTATATTATATATATTATATTTATATATATATTATATATACCTGAAGAGCGTGAAACCGACAGGTGCTCATCGCAAATTATACTCAAAATGGGATGGGCCATATAGGATTATGAAAAACCTCGGAAAAAATCGTTATGAAATCCTCGACCTCCGGAATCATTCCAAACTAAAGATCATTCACGCTGATAATTTGAAGATAGCTGCCGAACACCTTCCCAAAAAACAACTGCCAGGCGTTCGAGCCGCCTATCCTTCGAAAGGTCAAGGTATTAACAAATCGAGCAGGGATAAAAAAACTGAAGTGGTCACCGCGGGACCCACTACCCATGACGAAGACTGGTATCTCGTAATACCACCAGTACTCGAGCCAATCTCTGAACAAGAGGAGGCCCCAGAACCAAGAGTCCCATCGGACCCAGAACCTGGAGAAACCCCTTCGAGAGGATCACTCAGTGGAACTCCGCCATCTCCTCCAACTCCACCATCTCTTCTGTCACCACCCTCACCGATTGATGATCGACGCACGGACCTACATACCACCCGCAAATGCATCAACGACGTGAGCTAGAACCTTCACATAAGAAACGATCCAGCTCAGAATCCGAGCTTTACGGTCGATTCCCATTGCCACCAAAACGAGGCTGACCCCTTCGTCCACAAACACAAGCATCCACACGGTCACCCCAAGCTCCGTATAATCTAAGGCGTAGAAATAAATAAAATTGTCCCCCTTATAATTTTCCAAATTATTTACTCTTGTAGCCCCAGCATTAAAATTTCTACCGGAGTTGTTATAGAAAAACTTACAGAAGGTAAATTTTTGAAAGGACACGCAGATCTTTTTAGCAATTTGCAACCCCTGCTAGCATTAAAATCAATCTCCTTCAGATAAAAACCCAATTAAAAACGTTTGAAGGTAAAGTTCAGGGTTCTGTTAAAAATGTCCCGGGAACCTACCAGATTAGTCGCGTTCTGTTAGAAAATACATTCGAAAATATTCAAACTACAGCACGCACCCTATCAGAAATATTAGCATTACCATGGACACAAACTGGAACTCAAAACTCGGAAAAATTTAATCAAAGGAATAAAAGGGGACTGATAGATATAGGAGGAAAAATATGCAAGGGTTTATTCGGATTAGGATCCGAAGAAGATATTAAAAGAGTCGAACTCAAATTGAATCTCTTTGCGCGGAATCAGCAAGATGATGAACACATGATAGAACAAACTATTAGGTCACTACACGAAAACAATCGCTTCCTCCACTCCCTTTCGGACAGATTCACATTAGGGTGGATCGATTTTACATTTTTTCGATTTCCATATTCTAATAGAGACAAAAACTTGCGCATGCATGAGAAAATAGCCTCTGCAAAATCGTAGCTTAATAGGTAATCATCTTCTGCCCCCGGCAGAGCGATGAAAATCATATTTTAGTAGTCAAAAACGTATTTTTCTTATAGATTTTAAAATATTTCAATATGCATCAAAATTATTCCTAATAACTATAAAGTCGATGAAAAAGACCTCATATGATCGTTTTTCCAAGCGCGTTGTCCTACGTTAATATCTTTTGCCCCCGGCAAAAACGTCAAATGTTGAAAAAATAGGTAATTTACATACATATTTTCAGATCGGCTCTTTGTCTTAAATAATGCATTTATATATTTCCCATAGCATTTATATCGTTGCTTAGGCCTGAAATAACACACACGCAAAATTTTATGACTCTAGGCTCGGGTTTAAAGGTCATCTCTGGTGAGTGCTGCCAGCAGCAGCAGCAGACTAACAATATTAGCACGGACGACATTGTGGCTATCGGCTGTGATGGTACCGCAGTGAACACGGGTCGAAAGGGTGGAGCCATTCGTATGATTGAAATGAAACTACAAAGGCCAGTTCAGTGGATCATATGCCTATTACACGGTAATGAATTATCACTGCGACACCTCATTCAAGACTTGGACGGCAAAACAACTGGCCAATGGGCTTTACTGGACCAGTTGGAAAACAACTGAACGACTGCGAAAAACTTCCAATTACAGAATTCGATGCCATTCCATCTCCCGACATTGACATAGATGATGCCGAGTTGAGCACTGACCAAAAATATTTGTTAGGCATCTACAGAGCAGTGTCGAGCGGTAGCTGCTCTTCAGCTCTCGCGGCTCGAAATCCAGGTAAGATGGCGCATTCCAGGTGGCTGACAACAGCAAATAGATTTCTGCGCCTCTATGTTTCAACCAGTGAACCCTCCAGCACCTTCAACGAAATTGTGCGATTCATTATGACAGTTTACGCACCAATTTGGTTTAAGATAAAGAAAAACTCCAGTTTCACTGAGGGCGCAAAACATTTTTTCGAAATGATGCGTCTCTCTCAGACCATGCCTCAAAGATCTAAGACAATCGCCAACAAAGTCCTCCGTAGAAATTCTTTCTTTGCTCACCCAGAAAATATTTTGATCTCCATGCTACATGCCGATGAGCAACACATAAGAGAATTGGGATGGAGAAGAATATTAAAAGCACGATCAAAACAATCACCAGCGGGGGAAATTCGAGCCTTCGCCATGCCTGAGCTGCTCTACGATAGTCAAAACTATTACGAAATGATCAACTGGCAAACGGCTGAGGTGACCGAACCCCCCGTTACAAAAACAATACCTGATACCCGAATAAAAGAGTTTGTTGAGACGGGAGACCAGCCTGATGGACTGATCCCACTATTCCCTTGTCATACTCAAGCGGTCGAGAGACTCATCAAATTAGTAACCGAAGCCTCTGCCAGTGTAAGTGGAATAGAAGAGAGGGACGGATTCATCCGCTCCCGTCTTCACTCCCGAAAAAAAATTCCACGATTTGATTCTAAGAAAGATTACCGTATGTAAATCGACATGCAGCCAAAGGAAGGGTGGTTGGGGCTGGATAGGGTGGAACTCGACGTACAGCCACCTCCTCGTGGTGAGTTCTGGGTTGCTAATTTTATAAAATTAGCAAGCGAGGAGCTGTACTTATTTCATGCCTAAGCAACGATATAAATGCTATGGGAAATATATAAATGCATTATTTAAGACAAAGAGCCGATCCGAAAATATGTATATAAATTACCTATTTTTTCAACATTTGACGTTGTTGCCGGGGGCAAAAGATATTAACGTAGGACAACGCGCTTGGAAAAACGATCATATGAGGTCTTTTTCATCGACTTTATAGTTATTAGGAATAATTTTGATGCATATTGAAATATTTTAAAAATTATAAGAAAAATACGTTTTTGACTACGAAAATATGATTTTCATCGCTCTGCCGGGGGCAGAAGATGATTACCTATTAAGCTAAGATTTTGCAGAGGCTATTTTCTCATGCATGCGCAAGTTTTTGTCTCTATTAGAATATGGAAATCGAAACAAATGTAAAATCGATCCACCCTAATTCACATACCTTGAATCCATGTTAGCTCAATACAAAGGACACAAAAAATATCTAGAATTAATCGAAATAATTAACCTACAAGTAATCCTAATCGATAAGTATTTGCAACAAATAATTACGATTCATTCCAAGGTTTTGCGTGCAACCCAGCTAGCCCATGGAAAAATCACTCTTTCCACACTAATACCATGGGAAACACTTCAGTCCTTGGATCACACCACCCAGACACAATTAAAATTATCACCCATATTCCCACTCAACCATACTAAAACCATACTAATTACCCCCAATTTCTAGAATACACCTGGACTGTACATAGACCACGCCCTTACACATACCGTATTTTATGCCTCATAAGACGCTACAAGTGGTAAGACGCACTCTATATTTAGCAAAGAATATTTAAGAAAAAAATATTTTGAAGATTTATCAGCCTGAGAAAAAATATATTCTCATAACTTTATTAAAAGAACATTAAACAAAACAATAACATATGAGCCCTGAAGTGATTTTTGGAGGCGTTTTTCAGCGAAAAAGTAGCGTCTTATGAGTCGTAAAATAAGGTACCTCATAATTGTACCATTTTTCGATGTACTCACTTATGACGATATAAATTTTACCCTTTCCCAACACCTTACCAAAACGATTCTAATGTCTATCGATTGTATCTCCCCACCGTACCACCTTACCTTTTCCTCACGAAAGATCTATCAGCATATTCTATGATGTCAGATAGTGACGTCCGGCATTGCCGATTCCCACAAACAAATAACAACTCGTTTGCCCTCCACTCAAACCAGTCATTCTTCCAACTACTAGGTCTTGTTTTATCGACTTAATTCGTGACTGTCATGCCCCGGTATGTTCATTTACAAAATTTCATTCCTCTAAAACCGTCCAACTTCGAATTGGACCAGACATCTGGGTTTCTTTCGCGAACAGGACTGCCGCTACTCTTGAGTGTCCGTCAAATTATTCCCTCTTCGCAATACCTATGGTTATTCGGCTACCAATTGGTTGCTCCTTGCGTTCAAAAACCTTCCAAATATACAACCCATACAAGGTTGCCATTAATGACTCACACCCCTTCCAGTCGCAAATTAAATTTAAACCCGTCATAGAGATCTTAAATCTCTCCATGAAACCTGTAACCATCATACCCGAACTACATGCCCCTGAATGGAATGATCAATTAAGTCGGTTTAAAATTTCGGATGATAACCAACATAACCTCTTACAAATACTACAACCTGTAACAATTTTTTCAACATCTGCCGTTAGTATCATTATTGTATCATATATGCTATAATCCTCGGTATATTTGTGATAAAAAGATCGTTCTTGGAACAAAGGAAAACAAGAAACACCGAACCACGTAAAACTATTTATGCACGACCAAGAGCGCGTACCCAGACCACGTGAACTAGACTTAGCCACCCCGACTTATGTTGTGTATATAAATCTATATAATAAAGTCAATGGTTATCACCTAGAGCATTAGTTAGGATCAGTGGTGGGCACCGTTAACCGAAAAGTTAACTTCGATAATGATAATCCGTTAACCCCAATTTTTAACTCCGATAACGATAATCTGATAATTTTACGACAAAGTTAACGGAAGTTAACGATAATCCGTTAACGATAACTATTTCTTTACTAACATTTAAAAAAATCAAGGAAAAAAGCTTTAAAACCCATAGAAAATGTTTATTTATGCAAAATCCAACAATAAATAGGTATTTAACTGTATTTTTATCAAGTTTTGCAACTTTTTTGCTTAATAACTTTTTTTTTATTTTTAATAAAAAATGTACTGACTACATGTTTTCAAACCCTTGTAACCACTAACCATTAACTAAATTTTAATATACCAGAGAATTATTATGGCGGGAACTGAAAGGTAAAATTAAATTTTAGGCACATTTATTAAAGACTATGACACAATGTGCTGGTTGCCCTTCAGAAAGACCAACTTCTCAAAGTTAGGCCCAACTGCCAGTCTTGACCTCTTGGGCCTCAGGATGTCCTTGCCGAGAGAGAAGAGCCGTTCCACTGCGGCAGAGGACGGAATTGGCAGACTGAAGTTATGGCGGTTTGAATTCATTCGCGGAGCGGTGATCTTCCGTGAATGACTCCTCGCAGTTAACGTGTTAACGGACTTTAACAGACTAAATATTGAGTTATCGGAAGTTAACTGGTCCGATAACGATAAATGGAAATTAACTTCCGTTAATAGTCCGTTAAAAAAGTTAACTTCGTTAATTAACTGTTATCGGATTAACGCTTTAGTGCCCAACACTGGTTAGGATGTTATATTATCTTAGTAATATCATTCTAGAGGGTAGAGCCCTGTAAAAATGAATAATGAATAATTCCCATATAATCTTTATATTCAATTATTCATTTTTACATAAGGACCAAACTCGCATAACGCAAGTTACACTGGTCTACAAATTTTGAAAAGTTTTGTGCTTCGGAGATAAAATGTTTCCTATTATGGATTTTGGGGTGCTGAAAATGAATTTGACCATAAAAACAGTCGATTGGCTACAGTTTCCAAGAAAATTTAAGTTACACATTTTACGTATATGTATACCATATATTAGTAACATACCTGTATAATGCAGTCACTTATATCGATTCAACCCGTCGCTTCTTTGCTTGTCTCTTGTATTCAACTTCTGGAGTATCTCTTATTATTGTCCAGCAGTAGTCTGCTAACAATGATGGACTCCATTTCCCCATGTAGCGTTTCTCATCGCTGAGATATCCTGGTGGAAACGTTCACCATGTTCATCGCTGACTGCTCCGCAGTTGGCCAGAAAAAATTCCAGGTGCGAATGGAGGAAATGCATCTTTAAAGACATATTGCAGCCCATTTTTTGATAGGACAACAGCAGGTTTTCCACTAGCTCCTTGTAATTGTCAGCTTTGGTATTTCCGAGAAAATTGGTTGCTACTAACCGGAAAGCATTCCACGCTGCCTTCTCACCACCTAGGATACGGTCGAACTCCACATCCCTAAGAAGCTCGCGGATCTGTGGACCAACAAATACACCCTCCTTGATTTTTGCTTCACTGAGCTTTGGAAATTTACCACCGAGGTACTTGAAAGCTGCCCACGTTTTATCCATAGCCTTAACAAAATTTTTCATGACGCCCAGTTTGATGTGTAAGGGTGGTAACAAAATCTTGCTCGATTCTACAAGTGGAGGATACTGAACATTTTTTGTTCGAGGTTCCAATGAGTGTCGGAGTGGCCAATCCTTCTTGATGTAATGGGAAGTCCTAGCCCTACTATCCCATTCACACAGAAAACAGCAATACTTAGTGTAGCCCGGCTGCAGTCCAAGCACGATAGCAACAACTTTCAAGTCACCACAAACCTGCCACTGATGTTTGTCATAGTTTATGCAGTTCAAAAGTTGCTTCATGTTGTCATATGTTTCCTTCCTGTGGACTGCATGACCAACTGGAATTGATGGCAATACGTTGCCAACATGCAACGCTCATTCGTCAGCCGGACTCTGTACTGAACGGACGCATTTCCTGAGCTCTCTGATATTGCATCTACTTTTGCATATTGTTAAGAATTTTACTTTTGGAAAGTTTTGAATTTTATATACTTGCGTTTATATTCACATTGTTATAGTTAAGTCATTGAATATTAGTGGTTTTTAGCGATTTAGAAGTTTTCATAGCGTGCCGGCTTAATTTAATTTGAACTTGTGACGATTATAAACTAATTTTTAACTGCGCGATGCCGTCGCAGAAAGCATCGTGTGTTAGGTGCAGGGTAAACCGGTGGTATTCGGAATTTAAAGATTATAACGGCGGTCCTATGGCGATTACCGAGAGATCAGTTTGTTTCTTTTGCGAGTTAATGGAGGAAATAATTGACATAAAACGCAGTGTACGTGAGGTAACGGAAAGACTTGCAACGCTTGATGAGGGCAGGGGTAGGGCTACAGTTGACGAAAGCCGAACCAATACTAACGTTGAAGACGTTAGTAATTTGAAGGGTGAGGTGCGTAACCTAGTTTCTAGTTTAGGTAGCTTGTCGGGAAGGTTGGATAGAGTTGAGGAAGGGGTTAAGGTTGGTCCGAGAGTAGTAAATGGGGAAGGATTTAGAGAAGTTAAGGGTGGAGCTAGGCCGTGAATGAGGGGGAAACTATTTTAATTGGGGACTCTTTAGTGCGCCACATGGACAACGAGTTCGTTGAACGGCATCCAACCAAGAGGAGGAGGGTCTGTCTCGAAGGGGCCAGGGTTGACAGAGTTAGAGACGAAGTGGATAGGATTGACGTTGCCTCCCGTCACTCGATGTTGGTGACGATGGTAGGAGGCAACGACTCGTATAGGCCCGATACGAGAGTGCCTGACCTTTTGGAGAGATATAGGGGGTTAATTAGGTCCCTGAAGGCGAGGTCAGATAGGTCTTTAGTTCTAGGTATTACCCCTAGGCACGGGTTGGGTCTTAGGATTACGTCAAAAACAATATTTTTTAATAATAAATCAGAAGAGATTTGTGCTGAGGAAAATGTACCCTTCGTAAAGCTGTGGTCCGAATTCAGTGATCCTAGCCTTTTTATAAAAGATGGGGTGCATTTTAATGAAATAGGTAATGCTAGGCTAGGTAGGCTAAACGTGCGAAAGCTATATAGGTCGAAGCCTTCTTTAAACGTTGTGGGTCCGGGGAACGCGGGCCCGACGTGAAAAATAGTTTAAAACGCCGGCCCGTGGTAAAAATAACTTAAACGTCTTTTATTGCAACGCGCGTAGTATTAGAAATAAATTAAACGAATTTAAGGCGATAATTTATTCCGGCAACTACGATATAGTTGCTATCACTGAAACATGGTTAAATACCGTGACTCGGGACTTGTTGGGAAACTTGATATACCGGGTTTTAAACTCTTTACTAATGATAGGTTACATAGGTTTGGTAGCGGCGTTTTGCTGTACATTCGTAATTCCCTTAGGGCTATCGAGGTTAAGATAGATTTTCCGGCAGCAATTAATGCGATATGCGTTGAAGTTAGGGCGCGTAGTATTAGTTTTAATTTTGTTGTTGTTTTTAGACCTCCCGTTCAACCCTTCGACACCGATACTAGATTTTACTCACTTCTTGGTAACTTTATTGACAATCAGAATAGTATAATTGTCGGAGACTTTAACTGCCCTAATGTTAATTACAAGACTTTTACAACGCATACCGACGATTATAGTTCGTTGACGGGGATGACGCCTATGTTGCTCTTGCTCCATCTCTTGGTTTAGTTGGTCTAGGGCAGTAGTTCCCAAATTGGTGTTCCGCGGAACAGTTGTATACCGTGAGAAGTGTTCCGCGGAACACAATTTGGGAACCCCTGGTCTAGGGAATAGCGGATTATGTAAAAAATTTTGAAAGATCATTCAGCTAGTTGCTGATTTGCTTTTGCCATCTCGGAAGATGTTAGCACTGTCAAGTCGATTTGGTCGGGCAAATCAAAAGGTAGACGCTTGTAGCCATTGTTGATGGCGGTTTGTACCATGGGAAGGGAATCATCCCATGTACCGGAGGATGCATCGGCAACGTGGCGAAGGGCTTCTAAAATCTTTCGATTTTGCCTTTCCACTAAGCCGTTTGCCTGCGGATGGTATGCCACAATGTGTGTTTTTAATTTTACACATGTTACAGAGTGACTCGAACAGTTTGGACGTGAAACTAAGGGCGTTATCCGAAATTAGGATGGAAGGAGTCTGAATGACGCGTCCCACTAGGGCTCTTGCACGAGCCCATCTTTGAAGTTGTACTGTTCTTTTACATTCGATGGTTCCTTTTGTTCCAGGCGCGCCCGAAGGTTTTGGGTGTGTTGGTCCTGTTGTTGGGATTATTGCAGACGCTCGTAGTCGAACACAGGAAGAATTCCTATTTTATTCACTTGGGCTTCGGGCTTGAGTCTCGACAATCCGTCTGGAATAACTTGAAATTTTCCCGGTTTGTATACGATTTTTGCCGCAAAGTCCTGAATCAACAGAGCCCATCTACTCAGCCGTCCTTCAAGTAGCTTGTCCTTGAAGAGATACGTGAGTGGCTGATGGTCAGTTTTGATGGTTACATCGTAGCCATAGACGATATTTCGGAATTTTTTCAAAGCCCAATATACGGCTAGGGCCTCTCGGTCCGTAGTGGAATAATTCCGTTAAGGTGCAGAGAGAAGTTGACTGGTATAAGCAATGGGTAATTCCACACCATCTACGTCCTGTAATAGGACGGCTCCTAGTCCATAGGAGGAAGCATCGGTGGCTATGACAAAGGGTTTGGTGTAATCAGAATATTGGAGGATGGGATGACAGGTTAGTTTAACGATTAAAGTTTCAAAGGCATGTTGGTGATCAGATTCCCAGTTAAATTTAGCATTTTTCTGGAACAAATTAGTAATGGGTTTAGCAATATTTGAAAATTGGGGGATAAAATTCCGACAGAATCCGACAAAACCAATAAATGCACGAGCGTCGTCGATGGTTTTGGGTACAGGGTACCTTACCAGTGCTTCGAGTTTGGCTGGATCAGGTTTAATTCCTGTGGATGATAGTAGAAATCCTAGGTATACCAGGGACTCTTGTAAAAAGTTGCACTTTGCAAGTTTCAGTTTAAGGTGTGCTTTTCTCAAGCGTGATAGCACATTCTGAAGACGTTGAAAGTGTGTTTTTATGTCCGAACTGTAAACGATAATATCGTCAAGATAAACGAGAGCTTCAACACCTAATAGGTCGGAAAGGACTATATTCATCAACCTAGAGAATTTAGCAGGCCCATTTCGGACTCCGAAAGGTAAAACCTGGAATTCGTAATGGCCTCGGTTAGTGGAGAAAGCAGTCAATGCCCGAGCTTCGGGACTGACCTCCATTTGCCAATAACCGGATGCTAAATCGAGGGATGAAAAGAAGTTAGCTTTTCCTACGTTCAGAATTGTTTCCTGCATGTTTGGAATAGGGAAACGGTCTGGGATGGTAATGTAGTTCAGGCGCCTAAAATCTATACAAGGGCGAGATGTTCCGTCCTTTTTAGAAAAAAGAATCATAGGAGCGGACCAGGGACTAACTGAAGGCTGAATGACATCCTGCTCCAACTTGTCCGTGATGTGTTCCTCACTAGTGACTAATTGGGAATGTGGAACCCGATAGGGAGGAATGAAAATGGGTTTGGAATTGGGTTCCAGCTTCATTTCAAAAGGAACCAAATTAGTTCGGCCCAGAGGATCTTTTAGGGCAATCAAATCTCTATTTCTTATCAGGAAATCGAGAAGCGATTCCATTAGTTTGGGATCCTGTAAGGCTGGTGACTCCTGAAGTGAGTACTCCAGATATTTCTTATATTCTTCTTTCAATACTGAAGGGTTTAACTCTAAGGAACTGGAAACACGATTTATCGTAATGGTGGGGAAATCTGAATCCATTTCTACTGTGGAAACAGTTCCTATTTTCTGATTTGAAGGTAATTCGATAGGGCTTTTTCCTTTGTTTAAACAAGCAACAGGGATAGCTGAATTCTGACTCTGACTAAGGACTTGGGCAATAAGTACATCTCTTTTGAAATTACTTTTCTCTGTAATCAGAGTACGCTCTGACTCTAATAATTTTCCTTGACTGTCGACTATTTTTGCTAGGAAACAGATCTTATAAGGTGTTACTGTTATATGATCGGTCGGGCATATGAAAAATTGAGAATCTGACTCTGGTTCGGCAACTAAAATTTGCCTTATGGGCTGAACTGAAGCTGGCTGAACTGAAGCTGGCTGAACTGAAGCTGGCTGAACTGAAGCTGGCTGACTGGAAACTGGCTGACTGGAAACTGGCTGACTGGAAACTGGCTGACTGGAAACTGGCTGACTGGAAACTGGCTGACTGGAAACTGGCTGACTGGAAACTGGCTGACTGGAAACTGGCTGACTGGAAACTGGCTGACTGGAAACTGACTGACTGGAAACTGACTGACTTGGGGGCTGACTTCTGGAGCGGTTTTCCCTCTGGATGCAACCGACTGACTTGAACTGCTATCAAGTGGAGGGAATTTCCTATTTCTTTCGGAAATCTGAACTGAACTAATTCTATTAGCATTAAGCTGTCTGTTATTCTCATAGAGAGGGTGTGTCCTACTTCGAAACTATACTAACTTTCCGGCTGTGTAAATCTCCCATTGATTCCGGTTGAAAAAATCCATACCTAGTAGGATATCTGTCTGAAAGGTGGCGACTGTGTCCACTATACAACTTTTCACGGGGTATACCTCGTTTCCAACTTCTAAATATAATTCAATTTCTCCGTATGTAGTTATGGGTGTGCCTGTAACTCCTTTGAGTTGACAGGAGGGTGCATTAATTTCATATTTGTAATCTGTACTCTCTAGTAGCTCATCTACACATTGTTTCTTAATTAACGTCCTGTATTTAGGAGAGCGGTTAAATCTTGGTTATCTCTGCTACAATTTATTATTAAATCTAGGATGTTTGCACCTATTATCCTGATGGGGAGTTGATATGTGTATTTGGGTACATTACTGATCTTTAGGAGGGACGAGGTTGAACTGCCGCCTCCAAAGTAGGGTCTAAAAAATGGCTCGAATTGTCCTCTATGGTAGGACCTGGGTCATATTCTATGGGATCATCACACGCTGGAGGGTTTTCTTGAAAATTGTACTCTGGGGAAAATGATTCCTCCACGGGTACTTCTATGTACCGAACTATCCGACCTTGCTGATTGTACTGGGGTTTGTGCATGGGGTAATAGTGTGATTGACCCTGTGGTCATAATCTATTTGGTTGGTGGTTCGACTGAGGCTGGGAATGAACTGGTTTCTGGGGATTGGAGGACTTTTGGGAACGTTGGTGATTCGATTTCTGGAAGTGGGGCCTATACCCTGCAAGGGCTTTATCAGCACAATTTTGGCGATCGCCACGGCGATGACCATGTTCGTGACAATGGGAGTAATAAGGGGAATAATTGCACTGACTTATCATGTGCCCAAAGCTATCCACTGTGGAGGAGGGCGTGTATTCTGGGTTTGGGGGGGCTTGTTTCTGGGATGGTGTTCCCTGCATTCCCTGTTTGCTAAATCTGGGTAATGTTCCCGTGTTTTATTTATGGGTACACTTACTAGTTTGTCAACATTTAGAAACTCTTGACTTTTTTTAGGTGCTCCGGGTAGGTTTTGGTAAATGGTCGTTGCTACTGTTAGGTTTCTTTGTTTTGAAGTAAAAGTAATGACACACGCATTTTCTGCGGCTCGGAGGGCTTCTCCTACGAGTTTATGTGTTCGTGTAATAAAATTATTTAAATTTTCATGTTGCTCTTTCTTCCATTTAGCTTGGAAGACTGCTTCTAACGTGGCTAAGGGTTGTGCAAGTGTTATTTCTTTAAAAAATTCTAATAAGTTTTGTTTAAAATTGTCCCATGTTGTAGCTTCGCTAATGGATGGGACGTAGGTGACTGTATCATGAGCATTCCCTTCTTTAGGGTCGATAAACCTTTTTTCTTCCCTAATCTTTATATCATCATCGGTGATGTTTTCGCGTAAGAAATAATGTTTTAAAGACTCAATCCAAGGTCTTACGAGATGTTCAACAAAGAGATTATCTATGGTCCCCTTAAAAATTAAGACAGTATGGGGAAGCTTTACTACTCTACCTAAGTTAATGTGTGCTTGGGTGGGGGTTTGAGACATATTGGCTTGTACTTGATCTGAAGTTTGTGTGTTTGGGAATATGTTTGAAGGGCGCGGGGTAGGTGGAAAAATGGGTGTAGGGAAATTTTCGGTGTCAGAATGCGCACAGTCTGAATAGCTCATATGTGAAGGTACTATTACTGTGTTCTAATTTGATCTGCTTGACCGAACTTAACTTATGGAATGATCACTTGAGGGGTTTTCCTAACTACTCTATCTAAAAAATAAACATTAAATAACTGCACAATAATTTGTTTAATTAGGGGAAAATTTGAAAAGATTGTAAACAAAATAATAATAAAAAAATGTAAATAAGATTTAATTCGAATGTACGTGAAGGTATGGTAATATTATGCTTGGTCCATTAAATAAAATTATACTATACTAACTATAACAGTGGAAATAACTGTTTCACTAACAGGAAATGTATCACTGGTGTATGGAATGTTCACTGTGTATTTTGTTAATTCTGGCTCGATACTAATTATTAACTGTTAATAATACTGACTTTTCAAATGTTTAGAGATTATTTTAAAAAAAGAGTTCTGTACTTAACAAGATTCCTACGGCTAAATCCTTGGCGACGTGTCCTGAAGACGTGTCTTGCTGGCCACTTGTTCTTGGATGAAAACTAGGCGTGGAGAAATTGGAGTCGTGACACAATGGTTCAAGGGTGGATGTGACGAACTGGAAGTCGTGACACGTCGGTCAACTGGATGTTGGTTCTAGTTCCAGGGTCTGGAAGACTGGAAGAATCCTGGATGCAGAGGTCGACAGTTGTTAACCCCTCCGTCTATGGCCTGGGTTGGTTCGAAGTCGACGGGGGTTCTAGTTAGGTGGCAGCAACGGATTTGTTAATTGCAGTAGTTTCTCCTATACTACTCCCCGAGTTCTTCTATAGTGGCTCGGAGGATTCTGGGAGGCTTACTAAATTTTCTAAAGATTCCCTGATTCTTCTTACAACGTATCGGGAAATTTTAATGATAAGTTCTCTGAAGAGAACAAGGCTCGAAGGAGAAGATAAAGACTATTTCTTACTGTAATTTACTGCTAAAATGTACAGGTAGTGCTCAGCCTTTGAGTCTAATTCTGAATGAACATGGAAGAAATTATGTGGGTTTATATACCCCGATTCTACTAACATCATCATTATTAAATGTTGAAAAGGCTGTATTATTTTTGCACAATAGTTAAAAATAAAGTATTTTTTTTTGTTGTGACAATGGTTAAACAGATAAACAGGATATAGGAAGAGGAAGCCATTTTCATCTTAAACCGCGTATTTTCAGATCTGCTGTTTTCCTGATCCGCCGAGTTAATTAGAAGTGGAAATTGAACTATGCATCTTTATACTAAGATATGCATATGAGCAAAAATTAAAGGTTTAAGATTTACAATTAAATGCTTAGGCAAGACATGACTTCATCTTTTATAATTAAGAGAGAATGTATACAAAACATGAACACTGCAACTTTTAATCAGGATTCATTACACTGGTCAACAAAGATTTTTCATCAGAGTAAAATTTGTGGTGGCTGGATAGCAATTTTCAAGCTAATTCCAAAACTGCATTCAGATTTTTTCTAGCACGTATCGTTTTCAAGATGAAGGCATATATATAACTACACATATTTAACCATTTTAAATAGGCAAAATACTGATATTTCAACATTTGATTGTATTTATTTTATTGTTTTTTTTTAGTTTATTCATCTTATTTATTTCAATTATCTTAATTATACATCTTATGTATTTCAGGTGTGAGCTTTTACGTCTAGCAGCATTGTGATTCAGGCAACAACGCCGTGCTTTGTGTGTCAAAAGATCAGTCCAGTCCAAGAACTTGTTGTGTCAAGTTGGTGTACATTTTTTTTGAATTTATAGTTTGCTCAGGTCAGTCAACATGCCTCGACAATGTAAGAATGACCCCGACAAGTTCTGTTTCGTATGCGGCCAGTTGACAACTGAAACACAGCGACGAAGTATTACAACCGACATTAAGAAAATATACAAGCTATACTTTGGTTGCCATCTAGGTGACCAAGATAAACCATGGGCGCCACATCAAATCTGTTCTGGCTGTTCAAATGGATTACGTGATTGGCTTAACAAAAGAAAGCTTCAATGCCATTTGCCATACCCATGATATGGAGGGAGCCGAGAGATCATCATGAAGACTGTTATTTTTGTAGTGTGAACTTAATGGGGTTTTATGCCAAGAACAAACACCAGATTGTATGTCCAAACTTGGATTCAGCACGTAGACCAGTAAAACATGATGAAACATTGCCCATTCCAATTCCCCCAAGTGATAGGCTAGATTCTATCATAGATGACATGGAAAGTGATGAAGGTGCAACTGGCGTTTCCGGACCATCTACAGAACCAGAGTACACTTTTGAAGGTAGACATTTAGAGCCTAAAAAATTAACCCAAGGACAGTTGAATGATCTTGTTAGAGACTTATCGCTGTCTAAAGAGAAATCAGAGCTTCTCGCCTCAAGACTAAAGGAGAACAATTTACTTGAGAACAATGTTCGTATTAGTTACTACCGAAAGCGGAATTTTGAATTAACAGCATTCTTTTCAGTAGACGGTCCTCTCTGTTATTGCCATGACATCAATGGACTATTTACAGCAATATCTCAGACGTATGTGGCATCTGAGTGGCGCCTCTTTATTGATTCGTCGCAGAGAAGCCTGAAAGCAGTTCTTTTGCATAATGGTAATACTGTATAATGCCATCCATCCCCACTGCCCATTCCGTCCATCTAAAAGAGACATATGACAATATGGATATACTACTTAAGGCAATCAAATACGACAGTCATCAATGGAATGTTTGTGGAGATCTAAAAGTTATAGGAATGCTTATGGGTATGCAGTCAGGATTCACAAAATTTTGTTGTTTCCTTTGCCTGTGGGACAGTCGCGCCACTATAGAACATTACACGAAAAGTGACTGGCCACTTAGGTATACATATGTCCCAGGGATAAGCAATGTCCAGTCTGTCCCTTTAGTGGATCCCCAAAAGATCTATCTGCCACCTCTTCACATTAAACTTGGTTTAATGAAGAATTTTGTTAAAGCAATGGGTAAAGTCAATTCTGAAGGGTTCCAATACCTTTCAAGGAAATTTCCGAAGGTTACTGCAGCAAAATTGAAGGAAGGAATTTTTGTTGGGCCACAAATAAGGGAGGTTTTGAATGACACTGAATTTGAAAAAGTCCTAAGTCCGCTGGAATTGAAGGCTTGGCTGGCGTTCAAATGGATATGTGAAAACTTTCTTGGAAGCAACAAGTCACCTGCGTATAAGGATGGAGTCAAGAACCTCCTTGATGCCTTCAAAGAAATGGAGTGTCGAATGTCGTTAAAAATTCACTTCCTGCATTCCCACTTAGATTTCTTTCTTGAAAACCTTGGTGCAGTGAGTGACGAGCAAGGAGAGCGCTTCCATCAAGATATTCAGATGATGGAGAAGCGCTACCAAGGATAATGGAATGAAAGCATGATGGCGGACCATTGTTGGATGATGTATCGTGACAATCCAGGCCAAATTTACAAAAGGAAATCACACTCACAGCGCTTTTAATAAAATAATGTATATATTCTTTATTTATAAGTACATTGAATAAGGTATATGATGTATTTGTTGTTTAGCATTCCTAAGTGTGATCTATACATCCATAAATTTTCTTATAGCAATATCAAAAACTTAAAAATATCAAAACCAGTGTATCTATATAACTATACGTGCTTGAAACAAAATAAAACCAGATTCGGAATCTGCGCGAAATATGCATTAAGAAAAGTGTGATCATGTTTGTGATGAGAAAAAAAAGTTTCATTTTGTTGGCCAGTGTTATTAAGCTAAATCTTAGAAACTTATTAAGAAATTTTAAAAAAGAACAAGTCACCAATTATTTGGCAAAGTCGAAAGCACCTAAAAAATTTATCCAAACGAAAAAAATAATAATAATAAAATAATAACAATATCGCCGCGTATACATTCTTAATGGCGACATATTGTCGCGTCGGACATTGAGTACATTGTAATTTTGATTTACTGTAACTATGATTATAATTACCAATTAATTCTCATTCATTTATTATCGTTAATTACAGTTTCATTAAAGTGCATTAATTACATCATATTAAATCATTATAGTTAATTACAATTGACCACAGTTAACTATAGTTTACAGTGTTTCATATTTACATTAAGAAAACTATTATTTTGAGATTTTACACAAAGTACATGGGCGCATATATATATACATAACACACATAGCGATATACAACATAATCATGCTTTTGAATTAGAAGTAAACAAGAGAGATTTCGTAATTAGATGCCCGCCTTCCGTTGGTCAGAGTAATTCGAACACGTGCATCAGCATAACGAGTGTCTTGCGAGGAAACAATTAAAAAAAATAACACAAGATAAAGGTCAAGAAAGGACATGGACGTATGAATTGAATAACAGATAACTTGCGTTATGCGAGTTTGGTCCTTATGTAAAAATAAACAATTGAATATAAAAATTATATACGAATTATTCATTATTCATACTCACATATATATATATATATATATATATATATATATATATATATATATATATATATATATATATATATATATATACACACACAAACTCAGAATGGTCCCCTGAGAAATTTATATGTTAAACACAGACCGTGCATGGAACAAGGAACTCTTCTGGGAAAATCCACTATAGTCCGAATAAGTAATGGTAAATGACAAATACCATAGTTTTTCTTTTTCATGATGCTAGCCCGACGTGGGCAACGGGTCTCTCGCAAAGAGATCCCAGAAATATAGCTTCCCTCACCAGCTATCTGCAAAGCAGACAGGATCCAGCTTTGGGACATGGACCTAGGGTTTAAAGCAAGCCTAGTCCCTACATTCAGAACCTCTATATAAGTAAAAGACTCGTTGCATTCACGTCGGATTGAATAAACAAAGAAAAAGGGTAACTATTGTATTTTTAGCCAAAAAAAACAAAACTTAAACCTCAACCGGGACATTGAGCGTCCACTTTTCAAGGCACGTAACACGTCCGTTTAATATACACAAACTCAGAATGGTCCCCTGAGAAATTTATATGTTAAACACAGACCGTGCATGGAACAAGGAACTCTTCTGGGAAAATCCACTATAGTCCGAATAAGTAATGGTAAATGACAAATACCATAGTTTTTCTTTTTCATGATGCTAGCCCGACGTGGGCAACGGGTCTCTCGCAAAGAGATCCCATAAATATAGCTTCCCTCACCAGCTATCTGCAAAGCAGACAGGATCCAGCTTTGGGACATGGACCTAGGGTTTAAAGCAAGCCTAGTCCCTGCATTCAGAACCTCTATATAAGTGAATGCAACGAGTCTTTTACTTATATAGAGGTTCTGAATGTAGGGACTAGGCTTGCTTTAAACCCTAGGTCCATGTCCCAAAGCTGGATCCTGTCTGCTTTGCAGATAGCTGGTGAGGGAAGCTATATTTATGGGATCTCTTTGCGAGAGACCCGTTGCCCACGTCGGGCTAGCATCATGAAAAAGAAAAACTATGGTATTTGTCATTTACCATTACTTATTCGGACTATAGTGGATTTTCCCAGAAGAGTTCCTTGTTCCATGCACGGTCTGTGTTTAACATATATATATATATATATACATATATATAAAAACATATATATACATATACACATATATATATATACACACACACATATATATATAAACATATATATATATATATATATATATATATATATATATATTATATATATATATATATATATATATATATATATATATATGTATACATATATATATATATATGCTGAATAAAACCACGAAGGAAAGGAAAACAGTGGTGCTCAAAAGCTTTCGTCTAATGACATCCTCAGGAACACTCATTAGACGAAAGCGCTTGAGCACCACTCTGTTTCCTTCCTTTCCTTCGTGGTTTTGTTCAGCATAAATATTTTTTACGTGTTACTTTCGTAAAATAATTTTCATATATATATATATATCAGCCTTCCTTGTGAACAAACGTGTTTTATCGAGTGTCCAGTGTTACCAATTGAATAAGTGGTTTTCGTTGAAGTGACTAAAAAAAAGTGTTTGGTGCCTCCTTAACTAAATTACTTCGTGTTACTAATCATTCATTAACGAATATATTTCATTAATTGACTTTATTCATTACTATATTTTGAATAAACCAAGGCTAGTGCTTGTGGCTTGCCTTGTTTGTTTCCCTTATCTATTACTAAACGAGGTTTCATAAGGTTTATTTTCCCTTCCTTCGGGGGTTCAAGTAGAGTTTGGTCACCCACCGAGGGAAAAAGGAAAAACGGAAAGAAGAAAGTCGGTCGAATAGCGAACAGATAAGTTTTATTAATACTTTTTCTTATACAGATCTTTCGTCGGTAGCTTAATTAAGTATATATTCATTTAGTATAAATTTGTGTTAGAAGAACGTGTTTCTGCGTTTCAAGAACATTTTTGCGGGTTTGCTCAGGTGACGGCACAATAAGCACGCGGTAGACCTACGTTGTAATTTATTAATTTCCAAATGCTCGTTTTTTGTTTTTTGTTTTTTAATTAGTTCAGAGCATGTCATGGTTAGGTAGACCAGCCATGAATGGATCCTCGGGTCTTCGTTGTTCTGAAACATTATAACTTTATAACATATATATACATGTATATATACATATATATATACACACACACACATGTATAAACACATATGTATGCACATATATATACACACATGTATACATACATATATATGAATAGAAACGACATAAGTATTAAGGAACGTTTCTGCACACGAGGAGGAGAGATAACGAAATAATGAAAAATGAGGCGAACCGCCTCATTTTTCATTATTTCGTTATCTCTCCTCCTCGTGTGCAGAAACGTTCCTTAATACTTATGTCGTTTCTATTCATTTATATACTGCGCGGTCATTGCAGTTATTTGTTGCATACATATATATATATACATATATATATACACATGTATATATACATATGTATACAGTATATACACACATACATGCATATATGCAGATATATGCACGTGTGTATATATATAATATATATATATATATATTTACACATATATATGTGTGTGTGTGTGTGTGTATAGTATTTATATATATATATGTATGTATGTGTGTATATATATATATGTATGTATATATATAAATGTATATGTGTATATATATATGACTTGACTTACTTGACTTATGTCCCTTCTGAGGTTTCAGGTAGGGTCCCATCTGATATGTCGGTATTGCCTCCACTCGTCTCGATCCCTAGCCAGATCCACCAGCTCTCTGGTCGTTAAACCTTCATTAGCCTCGCCGAACTCCCGCAACCATGTCCGTCTCGGTCGTCCTCTCGGGCGGTTTCCGTGTACTCGTCCATGCAGCGTCAATCTTGGCCATCTCTCCGCCTCCATCCTCTCAACATGCCCGTACCATCTCCTCTGTGCTTCGTGCACTCTCTCCACTATATTCCGTTCCACTCCAGCCATTTCCCTCACTCTCTGGTTTGTGACCCTATCCTCCCATCTTATATTCAATATTCTCCTCAGAGAGTGCATCTCGAATGCCAATAGTTTCTTCTCTTCTCTCTTTTTCATTACCCAGCATTCTGATCCATATAAGGTTGCAGGTATCACTATTGTTTTCAGCAGTTGCAGTTTAAGTTTTCGCGTGATGTTTCGGTCTTTCCATACCTTTGTCAACCTTCTGAAGGTAACGTACCCAAGTCCAACTCTATCACTCACCATCTTGAATGTATCTCTGTCTTCCGTGAACCGTACTCCCAAGTATTTGAACGAGTCCACTTGTTCTATCGCTCCTGATGACAACCTTACCTGAATAGCTTCTCCTCTTCTTCCTATCTTCATTGACTTTGTTTTATTTTTGTTAATTGTCATCTTATACTTTGTACACTATGTTTCCAATCTGTCCACCATTTCCTGTAGTTGCTCCACCGAATCCCCCATCAGCACGATGTCGTCTGCGTATCTCAAGTTATTGATTCTCTGTCCTCCAATCTCCACACCGCCCTCAAATCCCTCCAAGGCTTCTCTCATTACCATCTCAAGGTACAAGTTGAATAAGTGAGGCGAGAGGGGGCACCCCTGAATCACCCCGCTTTCCGTTCTAAAGCTTTCTGTCACTATTGTTCCCTTCCTCACCACTGCTTGTGTCGATTCATTCAATCTTCTGATCAGTTGGCTCACACCATCGTCCAGTCCATAAAACTCCAGCACTGCCGTCAGTGCCTCTTTCCAAAGAGAATCAAAAGCCTGTTGAAAATCCACAAACACGCAATATATATATATATATATATACACGTGATCAGTCTTCCTTGTGAACAGACGTGTTTTATCGAGTGTCCATTGTTACCAAGTGAATAAGTGGTTTTCGTTCGTGTCTTTAAAAAGAAAAAAAATAGTTTCATGCATTCTTAACTAAATTACTTCGTGTTACTAATCATTCATTAGCGAATATATTTCATTTATTGACTTTATTCATTACTATATTACTTGACTAAACCAAGGCTAGTGCCTTGTTTGTCTCCCGAACCTATTACTACACGAGGTTTCATAAGGTTGAAATTCCCTTGGTTGCCTTTTTTGTTTTTCAAATCGATCAGAAACGAGGTTTCTTCAGGTTCATTTTCCCTTCACAGTCTACCTGACCTCCCGAAAGGTCACCTACCGTGGGAAAAAAGGAATTAATTCGGTCAAATAGCGGACAGATAAGTTTCATTTAATACTTTTTCTTTAACAGATCTTTCGTTGGTAGCTTAATTATATATTCATTTAGCATATAATTGTGTTACAAGAACCTGTTTCTGCGTTTCAAGAACATTTTTGCGGGTTTCAGCAGGTGACGGCACAATAAGCACGCGGTAGACCTACGTTGTAATTTATTAATTTCGAAACGCTCGATTTTTTTTAGTTTGTTTTTTAACTAATTAAAAGCATGGCACCCCCGTCAAGTACTTGCAGTCGCTGTGAAGGGAAATTTGCCGCTTACGCGTTTACAATGGCTAATAATGATGAACAGTTAGTTTGCAGGTGGTGCTAAAGCATGGAAGTGCTGAGGAACGAGTTAGAACGTGGGAGGGAGGCCAGGGTGAGGCTTGAAGAAAGCGTGATGCTCCTGACGGCAAAATTAGAATCCCTTGAGACTCCAGTTACGACCCCTCCTGCCTCTGTTTCTACTAATAATATAAATAGTATTAATAGCCCTCTCTCTTCCCCTAGTTCCTAACCCTTCGTTCGAGTGCGTAACGGAGCCCCATTGAGAAAACCTAAGACTTGTCTACCAGTAATAACAAGCAATGAGTTTTCTGTTTTAGGTTTCGAAGATGCTGATGAACCGGAAATACGACTCGTTAGCGATTCCATTGTTCGAGGGCAGCTCGAGGAATTCTGTGGGAGAAACCCTCGTCGTAGGCGCCGTTACTACTAACCTGGTGCAAGGGTGGAGGATATAACTAATAGTGTTGGCCACTTTACAGAGAGTACCGTCGAGGACACAACGTGTTATTCATGTCGGTACTAATAACGTTTTAAATTCTAGATCGGAAGAACTGCTGGCTAGGTACAGGAACTTAAAGGGCGATTTAAGGAAAAAACTAATAAGATTGTTTTAACAGGTATACGTCCTCGAATTATCGAACGTAACGATTTCTACAGCAAGGCGACCTATATTAACAAAAACATAGTCTCTGCCAACAGGAAGGAGTGCATTTTGCGAATTTTTGGAAGTTTCTACGGTAGGAGGGACTTGTTCCTCGAAGATGGACTTCATCTTAATGACGTTGGAGCTGCGCGTTTAGGAAGTCTATTTCATAATACTGTCTCTTCTTTTCAGGCTGCCGTAACTCGAACGTCCAAGCGTAAATTCCATAAATTTCCCCTGCGCTCGTGAAGGTGTCGCAGTTACAAACAATTTGAAGGTTCTATCCCTAAATGCTCGTAGCCTACGAAATAAAATAAACGAATTTTTTTCTTTAATTGCTTGTAAAGACTATGATGTAATTGCGATAAATGAATCGTGGCTTAACACTGAAACACGTGACTTTGTAGGGGAGTATCAAATTAAAGGTTATAGACTTTTTGTTTAAAACAGAATAGGTAGGTGAGGAGGCGGTGTTAATTTAGGCCTGTTCAAAAATCAACTTTTTCTTATTTTCATAGGTTTCTGTACATTTTCCCATGCTTTTTGACCTGAAAAAGCCGAAAATCACAACTATTTTGACCTAGGATGTTGGGAAGCATTGCCGCATGGAGCTTTAAATTTTCTGCCTTGAAATCGGCCAAAGCGCCAATTCCGGGGTCCCTTGAATTATGTTTTGCACTTTAACTTTTGATCTAAACAAGATAGAGCAACAAATTAGGTATCAAATGAAAGAGCATAAAATTAATAAATAATAATAATAATAATAATAATAATAATAAATAAATAATAATTAATAATAATAATAATAATAATAATAATAATTATCTATCATTTTTCAGGAAACAACAGAAACTCAATCAGAATCTAGAAAACCATCTACAAGTTACAACTTCACAATGGCATTAAGCAAGGAGCTGAGGGAGCTCCGTGGGCGCACAGTTGATATCTCAGAACCTCCACGTACTGTCCACAGGCAGGTGTCAACTGGGCCATCTACCAGATCTCTCACTGAAACTTTCCTGGTTGGATACCCTTCAGCTTTTATCAGTGGTTCCCAGCTTCCCACCAACAGACAGGCGTTCCAGTATTTCCTTAATCTTCAGAATTTACCGGAAAATGCAGGGAGGCCCATGGTTCAAGACCTTGCATATGAAACAGTTGAATCTATCATCCCATTCTGGCAGATGGCTAGGATCAAGACAATGACCAAGTACAACGCAATGAAGCTCTTCATGAAACTACATGAGAAACATCGTGCTCTGGTGAAAAGCAAAGGAAGAGCAAGTAACCCTGGAGGAAAAAGAGGAGCATTTGTGCTGGAATTAGACAGCCTGTTCGATATAGGAGCTCCAGATGCAATCCAGGAAATACAGAACAACAGACTGTTATCCAGAGAGAAGAAAGATGAGGATCTCAGGTTCTACGAAGACCAAAAGACTGAGAGGAAAGGTCATATGTCTGGTCATGACAAGATTTTTGAGACAAGATCCCTGCAGCAAGCAGCGAGGAATGAAAGACTGCAGCATAGACAAGAACAAGGTAAAACTAATTACTTTGAACGTTACAAAAAGTTTTAAGTTTTACTCCATTGCGATATTTAGCATGTACTTAACAATTACTGTCTTAACATGTTGTACTATTTACAGCTGCAGCAGAACAAGAGGCAGTTGTTCATGTGGATGACATTACCTGGGGTGACTCAACTGACAACGACGCTAACACAGAGGACATGGATTACCATCAGCCTCGTCCTGGATGTTCTCACCATCAAGACACTGTGACTAGTGTGACTTTGACGTTTCCAAGGAAGGTCATGGAATGTGATGTCATCTGCAATACAGCTGATCGTCTTGGTTTATCAGACAATCAAGTTACTGCCATGGTTTCTGCCACCTTGAAAGCTGGAGGGGCTGATCTGGATAACTTCGTCATCTCAACCTCAACAACACGTCGCAACAGAATGCTGTCCAGGTATAATATCAGCCAGAGTCACATGTCCAAGTTTTGTGAAAACCCCCACAGTACGCTGCCTTACACTGGGATGGAAAGTTGCTCAAAGATGTCTTGGGCAGTGAACCTGGAAGTACCTCAGAGACTTTAGCTGTGCTAGTGTCTGGTCCACCTTCATACACTGAAGGAAAGTTATTGGGAGTACCTGTCATCGACAATTCTTCTGGCACAGCTCAGGCTGAGGCTTCAATGGATTTACTGGAGACATGGGAACTTACGGATAATGTTACTGCCCTTGTTTTTGACACTACATCCAGTAACAGTGGAGTTCACAGAGGAGCTGCCAAACTGCTAGAGAAAATGCTGAACAAAAAGGTGTTTTATCTGGCCTGTCGACATCACATCCTGGAAATCCTAGTAGGAGCAGTTTGGGAGAAGCTGTTTGGGAAGGTGAAGGGGCCAGATAATCCCTGGTTTGAGCATCTGAAGGATGTTTGGACGGACTTGTCCAAGGAAAACCCAAAGATGCTGGCTATCAACAGCAAATGGCTGAAGGAAAAGAAGAAGAACAGTGAAGAAATACTCCAAGACATTCTAACAGCAGAAAGGCTTCCAAGAGCCGACTACAGGGAAATGGCTGAACTGACAGTCATTGTTCTTGGAGGAACGCCTCCTCGAGGTATTCACTGGAGTCGAACAGGCGCCATTCATCAGGCCAGATGGATGGCCAGAAACCTGTACTCCATGAAAATGCTGATGTTTGCAGATCAACTTGAGTACGACGAAGACACTGTATCAAAGCTGGAAAGACTCAACACCTTCCTTGCGCTGTTCTACACTCCTGTATGGATGATGTCAATGTCTGCTGCAGATGCTCCCGTGAATGATCTAAGTCAAATCCAGGACATGTTGAAGTACAAGAAAACTGACCCAGAGCTTGCTGATGCAGTACTTAATAAGATGGAAAACCACAAATGGTACCTGACGCAGGAAGTCGTGCCATTTGCCCTGTTCAGCAGTAGATTGAGTGACACATTGAAGCACGACATTGCTGCCCAGTTACATGCCACTGAGAAGCCAGACAGCTTCAGAACAGGAAAGCCTCTATTCCAGAGAGTCACAGCTAAGACCACCCTGGTTGATCTCATTGGCCCAGAATCACATTTCCTGCTGGACACACTGAACATTGGATCCGAGTGGCTTCTGGAACCTGTCACGTCTTGGCCACAGAATGAGGACTACAGAAAAGCGTTGGACTATGTTAAGAATCTGAAAGCGGTGAATGACATTGCTGAACGTGGTGTCAAGATGATGAGCGACTTTGCAAATGTCATAACAACAGATGCCAAGCAAAGGGACTATCTCCTTCAAGCTGTGGAGTTCAACAGACGCCGCTTTGACAGCTTCAAGAAACAAACTCTCAACAACTGACTGTGTAAATGTCATTATGAAATTAATCATCATGTAATGCTTTCACTTCTTGATCGATTAGACTTGTGACAAAATGTTAATCTCAAATTTGTGTCATGAATAAGGCGCCTTGTCTGCCTTGAGTGTGAGAAAACGAATTTTGTGATATTTCTGAAATCTTTGTATGTACCAATGTGCCATTTCTTGTTCCAAGACTATCATAATTGTATAAGTTAGAAAGAGGATTAAAAACACTTTAATTTGGTGCCTATTTTGTTGCTCTATCTTGTTTAGATAAAAAGTTATAGTGCAAAACATGATTCAAGGGACCCCGGAACTGGTGCTTTTGGCCGATTTCAAGGCAGAAAACTTAAAGCTCCATGCGGCAATGCTTCCCAACAACCTAGGTCAAAATGGTTGTGATTTTCGGCCTTTTCAGGTCAAAAAGCATGGGAAAAAGTACAGAAACCTATGAAAATAAGAAAAAGTTGATTTTTGAACAGGGCTACGGTGTTATGTTGTATATCAAAGATAATATTGCGAACTTTACGTTATAGAAGTAAAGCAAACAATTCCAGAACCGAATAGATTCGACTATAGCAGAACTTAAATTAAACGATTTCAAACTTGTTGCGTTTATATATAGGCCCCCTAATCAAACAGCTGATACGGACGAAGCGTTATATCGTGAACTAAAGAGAATAATAGGTAGTGAGCAGGCTTTAGTTATGGGTGACTTTAATTGCGCCAACGTGAATTACGAGACAATGCAGGGTGACCCGGAAGGTAATCGTTTAGTTACTTTTCTTGAGGATAGCTTTCTTATTCAAAAGGTTGGGGAACCTACGAGGTTGGACAGTATTTTAGATTTAGTAATATCCTCGGGTGATAGGCTAATCACTGATCTTCAAGTAATAGAACCGTTTAGCATTGGCGATCACAATATGGTAGAGTTTGTCCTCTCAGTAAGTCACTCGAAACCAGCTAACTTGACTAAAATTCCTAACTTCCAGCACGCAGACTTTTGTAAATTTCGAAATAAATTGTCACACGTTAATTGGGAAAACGTAATGGGGAACTCCAACGCAAAACTAATGTGGGAATCGTTCGAAACAGTATTTACGACTATAAATGAGGAATGTGTACCGTACAAAATTAAGCGTGCGAAAGTAAACAACAAGCCCTTGTGGTTTACTTCTAGAGCAGGAGACATTATAAAGAGTAGAGATAGTGCTTATAGGTTACATAAGTGCGATAAAGACAATTTGTTGTTACGAAACAACTACATATCTCTAAGGCGTGAAGCGAAAAGTGTAATAAAAAAGTCCAAGCGCGAATTTGAAATCTCCATAGCTCGTGACGGTAAAGAAAACCCCAAGCGATTCTTTCAATATGTCAACAATAGAAATCCAGTAAAAAGTGTCTTGGGGCCGTTGAAAAATGTAAACGGAGATCTAGTTTCTGAAAACAAGGAAGTGGCTACCTTGCTAAACGAAATTTTTACGTCAGTTTTTACTATAGAAGATTTAACGAATATCCCTACGGTCATACACATAATACCTTTTGATAATGGTAATATTTTGGATAATAATGTGGTTAGTGAAGGGAAGGTAATGCGCTATATTGATAAAATGAAAACGCGTAAATCACCGGGGCCGGATTCCATATATCCCATACAACTAAAAGAATTAAAAGATAGCATTGTTGTGCCGCTAACAAAGATTTTTAATGCGTCTGATTCTGAGGGGTGCGTACCAGATAATTTCAAGTTAGCAAACGGTACACCTATCTTTAAGAAAGGCGATAAAGGTGCGGCGGGAAATTATAGGCCAATCAGTTTAACGTCTGTTGTAGGTAAGCTACTGGAATCAATAATTATAATTAGGGATCGTACAGTCGAACACTTAGAATTGCATAAACTAGTTACAAATACGCAGCACGGTTTTAGGCGAAACAAATCATCCTTAACTAATCTTTTAGAATTTTTCCAAAGCGTTGTTGACGTTTACGATAGACATCGGGCGGTTGATGTAGTGTATTTAGATTTTCAAAAAGCGTTTGACACCGTGCCGCACAAAAGACTCATTGAAAAAACTAAGGCTCATGGAATCAGAGGTGTAGTAATTAATTGGATAAAAGAGTGGTTGCGAGGTAGGAAACAGAGGGTGGTCGTTGATGGAGCGGTGTCGTGTTGGGCTAATTTAGTGAGTGGCGTTCCTCAGGGTTTTGTATTGGGCCCCTTGCTTTTTCTTATGTATATTAACGATTTAGATGTCGGCCTCGTCAGTACAGTTTCAAAGTTTGCGGATAACACGAAGCTGGGTGGTAGGGCGATTAATGACGAAGATAGAGGTAAAATCCAAGAAGATCTGAATAAAATCGTTGATTGGTCAGTCACATTGCAAATGAGATTTAACGTCAATAAGTTCAAAATTTTGCATATTGCGCTAGACATATCAAAATATTTTGATAGTGTCTGGCGCAAATCTTTAATTTCGAAACTGCCCTCCTTCGGTTTCTATCATTCCATCTGTTCCTACATCTCTAATTTTCTTTCTGGCTGATCCATAGCTGCGGTCGTAGATGGCCACTCTTCTTCTCCTAAAGCTATTAACACTGGTGTTCCCCAGGGTTCTGTCCTGTCACCCACTCTTTTCCTTTTATTTATTAATGATCTTTTAATTCGCACTTCCTGTCCTATTCACTCCTATGCCGATGATTCCACTTTTCACTTCTCCACCCGCTTCCCAAAGCGTCCCTCAGAACAGTCACTCCATGATTCGTGTAGTACGGCTACGGAGCACCTGACCTCTGATCTTTCTGCTATATCTGATTGTGGTAGAGAAAACCTTGTGGCTTTCAATGCCTCAAAAACTCAGTTCCTCCATCTGTCTACTCATCAGAATCTTCCACACGACTATCCCCTTACCTTCAACAACACACAACTCAATCCTTCCTCTTCTCTTAACATTGTTGGCGTTTCCTTTTCTCGTGATCTTTCCTGGAAAGGTCACATATACTCTCTTTCTTAAACAGCTTCTAAGAGGTTAGGTGTGCTATACTGCCTCCGAGGTTTCTTCATCACCCCTGTATGGAGTATGCTTCTAAGACTTTTCATCTCATCATTTCTCCGCATCTTACTCATTGTCTTCAATCTCTCTCCCTTCGCCGCAATGTTGCCTCACTATTTCTTTACTATCGCTATCATAACGGACATTGCTCTTCTGAACTCTCTAACTGTATGCCTCCTCCTTTAAGGAGAGCAGGCAGTACCAGATTTCTACATTTCTCATTCCTTTTCTGTCAAACTATCTAATGCAAGGGTTAATCGGTATTTTCAGTCTTTCATCTACTCAACCGGTCAACTCTGGAACAATCTTCCTCAATCCATCTTTCCTCCTATCTATGACCTCCGATCTTTCAAACGCAGCGTGTCTAGGCAACTCGAAAACCCCCAGACCTTGATTTTGGCTCTCTTCTTCTTCTATGGGAGGGGCGCTTTTGGCAGCATTTGTCCTTGGCCCCCTCCTTCCTGCCTAAAAAAAATATTTAGGATAGAGTGAAAAACAGTCTAAAAAAAAAATTCCGATTATCATTTCCTCCAGGGTAGAAACGTTGCGTACTGATGGAGGTAATTTTCTGTTTAAATATTTTTGCCGAAGCCTTTAATCTTCTGGTTCCGCAAGAGCTTTAAAAATGCGCACATTTTAATATAAAATCGGATATTTGTAATATATTTTTTTTAAAGCACTGTTAAATATTTGAGTGCATCTCTTTGCTATATTCACCCAATATGTGGATGAATATACCCAGAACCCACGAGGTGATTGCACATCGGGTTCCACCCAATCCACCCCAACCTCCCTACCTTGGTGGATTGTCAGAGAATTTATTGACACATGTAATCTGATTCGGTGTTGAAATGAGGCATTATTTTTCTTGATCTTAAACGAGAGTGGATGAACCCATCTCTGTTCCTGGGCCGCCTGTTGTCATACTCAACAGCTTGAGTATGACAAGGTAGTTTATCAAACTATAATTTTGGTGCGGCGCCTTCTTGATTTACAAACTGAATCAGCTCCTCATTGGGGATATGCTGGGTTAGAGGAGGTTCCAGCCTTCCATCTCTTTGCCAGTCATCGATTAATTCATAGTATTCAGATGCACAAAAATTCAGCATGGGAATCTGAAATGCCTTAGGTTTGTATGACTGCTTTTTTCAGCTCTTGCAGCCATTATCCGTCAAAGCGCCAACTTTCTCACATGATCTCGATTATCAGCAAGCATGGCAATCATTATATTTTCAGTGACCATAATAAGCATTCCTCTGAATTACAGGGTCAAAAACATCTTTCAAATCTTTTGAGAGGTATCTGGAACTGGATTATCTGGCACAAATTTCTTACACCCTCTGTAGATGAAGAATGAACTTTTATATTGAACCAGTTTGGAGCATATACCCTGCAAACAAATTTGGCCAGAGTTAGAAGGGGCTTTGAAGGATTTTTGGTTGCCATGTACAAACGCGGTATTCTGTTTGCAGTTGTCAGCCATCTTGAATGGCTTACAGTGCCAGGTTGGCGTCTTTCAAGATCTTCCGAATAGTTGCAAGATGATACAGCCTTACAAATATCTCACAATTATTTCTGGTCAGTGCTTAACTGTATTTTCTAAGCACTGTGGTAAATCAACAGGAATTGGGTCAAATCTTACAATTTTGTGTTTTTCACATGTGGCTATTGCTTTGATCCACGTGTACGGCCATCGGGATGGTGGAAAAGATGTCGTAGAGGAAGTTTGTTCATGTGCAGCATACATATCATCCATTGCAAAGGTCTTCTGAAATGGTCTTCTAAGAGTCTAATCATACCTGCTTTAGTTCCAGTATTTGTTAATGTGCCATCATAACCAACAGCAATAAGTGTATCTGTATTAACGTTAGTTTCTTCCAGAAATGAGATAATGGAATTAAATATATCTTTGCTCCTGCCTGACAGTGGAATGGTGTGACCGAAGAAAATTGACTGTGGTTCTTGAATGAGAGTAATGTGCTCTTCAGTGCTACTTCTCAGATAATATTTCCCACCTTGTTTAACCCTCGCTCGTGTCTTATCCCTTCGACCATCGAAGTACAATCTCTTGCATGGTGTTTCTATTGGAAAATCTTCCATTTCTGCCCTTTGCTTTTTTCGCTCTCTTCTGAGCTTGTGCCTATCTACAACGTGGGACATGTTTTCTTTGTGAATTATGTCAAGGTCCTGCATCACAGCACTAGTAATAGCTGCTGCAGATCGATCCGAAACACCATATCTATCGCAGCATCTTGCCAAAACAGGTATACTAATACTAATTCTCATCTGATGTGTCATGGGTGAAGGATTAATTGCTTTACTTAGCAATGTGATCTCAGTATCAGAATTGTCAGAGATTTCATTTGTATCTGTTTCCTATGACAAAAAGTTCAGAGATGCTGTGGTCTGACTTGTGCTTCCTTCATCTTCAGTTCTCTTCCGACTGGTTAATTTGCATTCAGTGCGCTTTTGTAATTTTTTGTCAGTGATAAATCAATTCCTCCGATGCCCATTTGTCGTTGAGTTCTCTGGTCAGTCAAAAATTTTCTTTCAGAAAGAGGAACTCAACGAGCTGCCTCACATTTGCAAGCTGAGATTAAAATACATTAGCAAGCAGCTACATCAAACAACTTAGCTTTTCCCTTGATAAAATTTTGTCATTTACTGTCAAAAGTAAGTGTTCCAGCTTTTTTAATTGACTTCATCAAATTTTAGTACTGGTCATGACACTTTCATATTTTTCTTATCAAACTGGTATGGGAGATGATTGGAAATGAAGCTTTATCCAATATGTTCGCAATATCAGAAGCAACCTTCTCAGCTATCTCTGCAACTTTTGGTTCAGCATTTATTGGTAATGATTTCATTTCTAATCTTACATACTGGTAATACGAAACCAGGGGCGGATCCAGCCTTCTGGGCTGACCGTCTTCCAAAATTTGAAAAGTAAAAAAATGCGTACGGAACTATTGTAAATCGTAAAATTTTCGCTAGCACCTTTTTGGCAGAAATACATTTTCAAGTTGCTATAACATATTTTTAAATGAAACGAAACATATAAAAATAAAACAATGGAAAATTACATCATATTTATCAAAATATTATATAATTAAATATTATATATTTTATATATTATTAAAATATCATATAATAAAAAAATTCACTGAAAATTCTGGCCGTCTTCCGGAAGACGGTGGAAGACGGTCTAAATCCGCCCCTGGAGAAATAACATCCGAAGTTGATGGCAAAACATTAATCTTAAAGGGCCTAGCATCAAATTCTGATGCCTGTGAGAATGCCGACAGCTGTTTTTTTCTGGCTTGCCTTGTACAATTCATAATCAGTGCTGCAAAAGTATAATATTTGCTAGATGATAATATTAATATAGTAATACGAAAGCCACTCAATATATTTTGCCCCACCTTTTTTTTTTCTTTCCAAGTTTCGTCGTACGTTCCAGAAATTTTGTACACAAGTAGTTACATACCTTTTTTACAAGTTTTTATTTTTCCACATAGTCTCCATCTACGCACCTTTTTTTTTTCCAAGTTTCCTCGTACGTTCCAGAAATTTTGAACACAAGTAGTTACATACCTTTTTTACAAGTTTTTATTTTTCCTCATAGTCTCCATCCTTTTCTACGGCTTTCCTCCACCTCGAAACAAGGGCCTTTGTTACTTGCTGGTAAAAGTCCGCTGGGTTCTGCTGGAGCCACCTCTTAACCTCCTCAACAACCTCATCGTCAATCTGAAACTTTCTCCCACGAATAGCATCCTTCATTGGCCCAAACAAATGGAAGTCTGAAGGTTCCAGATCCGGGCATTATGGAGGGTGGGGTAACACAGTTAAGCGCAGTTTTGCGATGGCCTCTCTTGTTTGCAAACTGTTTGCCTTATCGTGCAAAAGAAGGACGTCTTCCAGTTTTCTCTCCGGTCGAACTCGCTTTATACGTTTCTCGAGTCTCTGTAGGGTAGAAATATATGCCTTTGAGTTGATTGTTTGTCCTTTCTTCATAATGTCCACCAGAATCACCCCTTTCATGTCCCAGAAGATGGTGGCCATAACCTTTCCTGCAGAGGGAGCCATTTGAAACTTTTTCTTGCGTAGGGAGTCTGCGTGATGCCACTCCATAGATAGGCGTTTTGTTTCAGGTTCAAAGTGGTGTATCTAAGTCTCATTCCCAGTCACAATTCGTGAAAGGAAGTCATCCCCTTCTGTCTCGTATCGAACCAACGCCTCAGAAGCAATTTCTTTTTTTGGGCTTTGTGATCTTCAGTCAGTTCGCGAGGAACAAACCGTGAACACACTTTTGAGTATCCCAATTGCTGAATTATCGTATTCACACTTCCTTCTCTAATTCCTAGCTCCAGTGATAGCTCCTTGTATGTGACGGCTCCGATTTGATCGAATGATGCTGTTAGTACGTTGCACAGTATAGATGTCACAGCCGATGCCGGGCGATCGCTGCGTGGCTCATCATCGAGGCTGGCTCTCCCTCTCTCCGATGATCTCACACGTTTAGACCGCATCTGGTACAATACTTTAGTATCAAGATACGACAAATTTTATATATAAGGTGTTTTTTTCTTGCAAAATAGTTGAAACCCGTTAAATTTTACGATTTGCCTTGTAAGACGTGATCAGTGTCTGGACATTAATTTTTTTGCATAAATAAAATATACTTGCTCCTTGCGGAACCAGTAAATGAATACCAAACTGAACAATATTTGGCAGAATTATTATAGACATCATTACGCAACTTTTGGACCAGTGCTGGATTAAAGTCTTTGTAGGCCCAAGGCACTCTCATAATCGTAGAGCCCCCGAGATAGATCTATAGATAAATTTTTGCATTGTATACAATGTATAGGTTCCATAATATAATATATGACGATGATATTTGAAAAGTTTAGTTTTCTTGTTGATTGATCTATGTCCAGTAGGGTGTCCCCTTTTTGACCAACTTCTTTTTTTTCCGGGTCCAACCACCTAATATCATTATGCCTGTCGCTCTAAGTAAGAAAATAGCAATTATTTTCCATGAAAATTTCGGACCTCCTCTGCCTACAAAACCAATTTTCCCCTTTTCTTTATCAAAAATTGCCGACTTTCGGAAGTCTTTCGGTTATAAATTTCTTGCAGTTTATTATAACCTTAGACTATGTACATTTTTGGATAAAAAATTAAAATAGCTATCGATTGATACCTAATTTATTATGCTTTTCTACCAAAATAGAAAATTAAAAGGCAAAAATTTTCATTTTTTTAACATTTTCTTCTCCATTTCTGACCCTAAAGCCGTATGAAACCATATATATATATATATATATATAATATATATATATGTATGTATGTATGTGTGTGTGTGTGTGTGTGTGTGTGTGTGTGTATGTACTAACTGTACTTACATTTATTTTCAAATTTATGATTATGATATGATTTATGATATGATTATGATACAAATTTCAGATTTGATTAGTTAGACTAAAATGGCTTGTGCAAAAGTTGAAACTCGTACCACGGATAAGCCAGAAAATTGTCTTCTCATAAACTTAATTCACAATTTGAAACCTCAGAAAGGGTCTCTTTTGCTATATAATGGCGATGTCTTACGTCACTATCTATTTTTATCAAGAGGACCTATGAAAAAGAAATCACAGTCATATGTGATCCAAGAAGTACTAAGAAAAGTTAAAAAAAATTTTAGATTGCGCTGGTATCAAATGCCAAGATACTTCAAAAAGCCGCCATCCGAGAAAAAAAGTAGAACGACTGATAAAGCAATATGAAGACTTCTCGAAAAACAAAACACAGGAAGAAAGAATAAATAAGAAGAGACCATTTTTCCTGAAGGAATTAAAGGAGTTATTTGATATTTGTTCTGAAAATGCCATGGAAATAATAAAAAAAGATCCATTAAAAACTTCGTTAACAAAGCAGCAAGATATAGTTTCTAATAGATCAACGAGTACCCAAAAAGCTTTGCTTAAGATCAATAGGTAAAAGCTATCAAAACAAGTTTGAGAAGAGTCAGGTGAAAAGAATGGAGCGTGAAAAATTACTTAAAGAGAAGGAACTGGAGAGACAGGAAAAACTCAGCATGACCTTGAAAACAGATATTGAAGGAGAAATAGCGATTCCTAATGAACCAAATCCTATTCCAAGTACATCATATGCTCAGAAGCGGATTAAGACACCGCGGGGCCCGGGGCAATAAAGAATATGGGGGCCCTTTTCTATAGCTTTTTATTAACAATACATGTACATGTACAGTACATAGTACATTTACACGAATTGTATGTACGGTGCTCAGGCTAATTGAGAAACAAACTTAAAAAGAACCTTAACACAGTGTATTTTGCCGTTTGCCAAAACCAAACAGTATTAAAAAACTTTACTTTAGGGCCTATAAAACAAAATAAAACAAGGAATTTGTCAGTTTGTGTACTCTGTCATATTTAATCAAAGAATTTACGAAATCTCGAATTATATCATCGAAACTCAGTTGATTGGGGGCCCCCCCTCAAGCATGGGAGCCTGAGGCTTCAGCCTCAATAACCTCAGTGATAATCCGCCACTGCATATGCTAGAGATGAGGATTATGCGCCTCCTCTATCAAAATCCTCATGCAAAAGAAAAAAATATTGTACAGAATCCTATTGTTCCAAATATGGCAGATCGTCTTAACCAGGGATCACCAACCTTTTTTTTGTTCACCGCCCACTTTTACGATTTTTTGAAAATTAAAAAAGCTTATCGCCCACCTTAGATCAAAAAGAATAAATCAATATAATCGATAAAATAAATGATGAAATAAATGTTTAATTACCTTTAATGTGAGCCCACTTGTGGGCGCTACCGCTCAGATTGGTGACCCCTGGTCTTAACCTTTCTGTTCGCCAAAGAACAGGGTTTGCTGCTGTTATTGCAAGTCAGTGCGATAAAGACCTGAGCGATATCACTTTATCAAAATCAACGATGCACAGACAAGGGATAAAAAGCAAAATTGAAACAGCCAAAATGGTCAAAGAAAAGTTTATACCACCTGAACATTGTGCTCTACACTGGGATGGGAAACTCGTTTCTGATAACAGTTGGGAAACGGGAAAAAGGGTAGCAATAAATGCGTCAGGGAACCAACTATTCCGGATTCCTCTGGTAAAATGCAAGCAAGCGCCGCATTTAATGCTGCAAAAGATTGGAACGTGGACCAAAACATTTGTGCACTGGTTTTTGATACAACAGCGTCCGATACAGGGTGGATAAATGGAGCCTGCATCATTTTAGAAGAGCTTCTAGAAAAGAAGGTAATGTGGCTTGCATGTAGGCATCACATTTACAAAAGAGTCTTGGCCGCTGCATTTACTCAAATATTTGGCACTATCACAGGCCCAGAAAATGTGTTATTTAAACAGTTTCGAAAGAAATGGAAGACATTAGACGGGTCTGTATCGAAGGAGTGACATTTCAAAGGAGTGACATAACAAAGGAGTGACATAAATACCGTAACGAAGGAGTGACATAATAAGGAGTGACAAATCGGAGATAAAATTCAAAGGAGTATAATTATTAAAATTAAAAAAAAAAAAAAAAAAAATTGTTAGAATTGTTAAAATTAAGATTTTATTTCAAAAACTAGAAACCTAACCTAACCTAACCTAACCTAACCTAACCTAACAGTTGCAAGCCTCTCTTCCCTCTGGATTTGTTCTTTCTTCTTCTTTGTTGGTATTTTCGTGTCACTCCTTTGAATTTTGTCTCCGATTTGTCACTCCTTTGTTATGTCACTCCTTTGAATTTTATCTCCGATTTGTCACTCCTTTGTTATGTCACTCCTTCGTTATGTCACTCCTTTGAATAGGACCGCATTAGACGTCACAAAGCCTTATAAATCTTTGAAAATTACAAATAGACAGATGAAATCAAAAATGTGTTAAGCGACACAGATACTGGAAACATATTTCCCAGGAATGATTATAGAGAATGCGCAGAAGTTGTTCTCCAAATTCTTGGACATATACCAGCTAACGGAGTTCGTTGGCTCCGTCCGGGAGCAATTCATTATGCTCGCTGGATGACATCTATTCTCTATTCTGTTAAAATGCTGGCACTCAGCAAACAAACGGATTAGTCTGAAGAATATGTGAAACACTTAGAGGAGTTCTGCTTATTCACTGCTTTATATATCCAACCATGGCTCAAAGTACCAAGAGCGTCGGATGCAGCAATCAATTATTTGACTTTCTATAGCGACCTTCACATATATGGTGACACAATGGACAGAAATGTAGCTCATCGTACAATCAAGATATTCGAAGGCCATTGTTGGTACCGAACTGAGGAGCTTATTCTATTTTCATTTTCTTTAAGTATATCTGATGACGAGAAAAGAAACATTGCTACAGAAATTATTAGATCACATAGAAATGATAAAAACAGCTCGTATGTCCAAAGTGGCAAACCAGTATTTCCTTTGATCAATAAATCAACCAAACTAGCTCCCTAGCTGGACCAAAATCTTGGTTTTTCTTTGATGTTCTACATAGCAATGAAAAATGGTTAAATAAACATGTTAAAATATGGAAAGAGGACGGAGATTTTATTCAAATCTCCAATTTTGTACACAGTGTTAAGGTTGTTAATGATGCGGCCGAGCATGGAGTACAATTAATTGAAGATTTTTCAAATTGCGTCACAACAGATGAAGAACAAAGACAACAACTCCTGCAAGTTTGTTGCCATCTTTTAAAAAGAGTTCCTTCGTTCAACTGCTAGAATAGCTTCAATCATTATCAGTATTCACATTTTATTTCATACATTCATTTGCTTTACTAAGTAATTTTTCTGTTCAAGGTATTGTATGTTTGTTGAATAAAAAAAACGATGGGGCTCAAGAGCTGGCATGAAATGTTCAATCTCTTGAGTTGTTCCCACCTTGGAAATATTGTGACTCTCAAATATATTCTAAGGCCTATTGCCGCGAAGCTGCATTGGGATGATACTTCACAGGTGGCGGTAACACCTATTCTCTAAATCCCATTCAAGACAAAATGTAGAAGAAAATGTTAAAAAATACATTTTTGCCTTTTAATTTTCTATTTTGGTAAAAAAGCATAGTAAATTAGGCATCAATCGATAGCTATTTTAATTTTCTATCCAAAAATGTACATCGAATGAGGTTATAATAAAATGCAAAAAATATATAACCGAAAGACTTCCGAAAATCGACAATTTTTGATAAAGAAAAAGGGAAAATTGGTTTTGTAGGCCTAGGTGTTCCGAAATTTTCATCAAATGGAAAATAATTGCTATTTTCTTACTTAGAGCGACAGGCATAATGATATACATAATGTATACAGACAAGAAATCTGTGGCAGAAATGATCAGTGCACAAATAGCGGACAAGTTAGAAGTTAGAAGTTAGAATTACCTCGGCACAAACCTGGAACAGGTAAGAAAGCTGTTTAGATTACGTTAGGGTAGGTTTGGTTGTGTTAGGTTGGTTAGATTAGGTTGTTAGATTACATTAGGCTTGGTTGTGTTAGGTTATTTAAGGTTGGTTAGGTTGGGTAGGTTAAGTTATGTTTGGTTGAGTTAGATTAGGTTAGGTTATGTTTGGTTGTTAGGTTAGGTTAAGTTAGGTTAGGTATAGTTAAGATTAGTTTAGTTTCTCATCAAGCTAACTTACCTCCCTTAAAAAGTTGTATTCCACCACAGTAGGATGACTCAAATAGTATGCCCGCTAAATGTGGAGTGCAATGCAATTGCATGCAACATGTCAAGAGTGCCAGTGCCCGTACCATGCAAGAGTGCCATTGCAATGCAACACTGTCAGGCCTTGCATTAAGGGGGAGGGGGTTGGGGATGAAGGGGAAGGGGATTGGGAGTGAAGGGGAGGAGGTTATGCACGAGGTGGAGGGAGTTGGGGTGAAGAGGGAGGGGTTATGCATGAAGGGGGGTCGAGATAGACCCTCCAATAGGGGAGTGGGTTAACCTAACCTAACATGTAAGTATTTTTATATGTGTATGTGATTGTATGTATGTATATGATTGTTTGTGTGTATATAACTGTATTTGCATGTAAGTATATATTTGTATGTATGTATATGTGTTTAAAAGGAAAATTAAGACAAGTATTTATTTAGGCATCGTTGGACGGAGGGACTTCTCGCTGGAACGTTTTGGAGCATAATGAAGCCTTCCCTAGCCATTCCGGCCACCTTCGGATCACAGCCAGTTGGCTTACATACTCAGCCAGGGCTTCGGGACATAACCAGTCGGCACAGTCAGTCGTGTGGCTTACGTAACCAGCCATCGTATTTTTTATTAAAGGCATGGACGGAGAGGCACATCCGTCCGCTGAAACTTCTTTGCGCAAAATGCCGTTTTCCCTGAACTCCCTAGATGGCTTCAAAACCAACCAGCACAGCCACTCGTATGGCCTCACACGCACACAATAACACATACATATACAGAGTGTAAAGAAAAATTTAAACACATCTACATCCTCTGTTCATTTAATATATATACACAGCAGTCATGAAATAATAATACAGGCTGTAAAGACGAATTAAAATATGTATATGCAACACTGGTAAAAAACAGAAATAATACACACTCGACTTATTTAATATATATATATTATATATATATATATATATATATATATGTGTGTGTGTGTGTGTGTGTGTATATAATATATATATATATATATGCATCAGCCATAAAATGGAGATAATAATAATAACAATAATAATAATAAAAATAATAATAATACAAACAGAGGGTTCAGTTTCTACCATTCTTAAATAGGGTAGTAGGGTGTGTCGAATTTTTCAACTTTCAAATTCCAAATATGAGGGGTGCTAAAAAGTTGCAGCATGAATTAGGAATTCTAAAGATATTTTTGTTAATTTAATATAATTTAGTTTTGCTTGGTAAGAAGCTACATAAAAATAGTGACTTTTTTGACTTTTTTGTGGAATTATATAATAATTATTATATTAATAATTATATATGCTGTGTATATATAATGCACTACTGTTTTTGCTTATTTCACAGGTTGAAACATATTCACCAGTGTGCTGAAGATTACTTGTCCGTCAGTGCTACCATCCTAACCAGTGGACAAAAGGAGGACAAGACTGGGGACATTCACACATATGAGCAACCTAATTGGAACTGGTAGAGAGTTGTTGCCCTCTGAACTCCCAACTCTGCGAGACGTTCTGAAATATGGGCTACTGCTAAGAGAACAAAGTGGTGAGGATGTGAAAAACTACCCAGCAGCCAGTCTTGCAAAGGACATTTACCCTAAAGTGCTTGAAAAGTGGGAACGAGCAAACAGTTCTTTTGTAGCCCCCGTTGTAAATTCACGAGTCACAATCTTAAACAAGATCCAAGAGAGCTGGGGGCAGGCCAAAAACATATCTCTTGGGAGAGGAAAGCTACATGTCAAAGAGGCTTTCATTGCAAAACTTGACAAGCTTTTTGACATCCTCAGTTGCAAGTGTAAAATTGTTCTCTGCTCTGAATTTGGCTGCCTTGCAGATGCTGGTTGCAAAAACGAAACTCACATTAACTGTACATGCCCTAGGGAGATGAAGATCCCTGTGAAGGAACTTGCTTTCATTAAAGGTCAGAGAGACAAGTCTGGTTCTATTGGACCACATCAGATTGGCTTACCAGATCAACCTGAGCACACCAGACAAGTCAAAAAGCAGAAGCGGCAAGAAGACGAAAGAAGAAGGCTTGCTGAATATAAGCAGACAAGTAAGCAGGATGTTTCAATGCCATCAAATGAAATAATTTTCTCTGATGATGAAAATGAAGAACAAATAGCTGATGCTCAAGATGGAAAGGATGGAAGTTATGAAGTGACATTAGAAATACCAAGAACGTCTTCAACTTCCAATAAAAAGCCAGAGTACAACACATTAGAAATACCTAATGTTGCTATGCATAGCATCAGATATGGTGTTGGCCTGCGTGCACAGCTGCCATCACCACTGCTGCCTTTATGGATGCTGGCTTGATCACTGAAGAAGACAAGAGACTTGTAGTTGATCACAATAAAGTCAAGAGGGCCCAAGAAAAAGTTATGAGATCCCTGGATCAGGAATTTGATGATCTTTGTAAGAAGGGTGAAATTGACTGCATCTTCTTTGACGGCCGTCAAAATACAACTAAAGTTATGCTGAAAGCAGACAATTCAGATCGTCAGTTCCCCAGCATCATCAAAGAAGAGCATTATTCTGTGTGCAGTGAGCCAGGTGGAAGATATCTCTACCACTTCACTCCTAAGAAAGGCTCCACGAGAAAAAAACCTGCTGAAGTTATTGCTGATAATCTTGTAGATTTCATGAAGAAGAAGGGCATTGATAAAAGCCTGCAGGCCATTGGAGGTGATTCTACAAATGTTAACACTGGCTGGGAGGGTGGTTCCATGCATTGGGTAGAGGTCAAGCTTTGCCGTAAGCTGATCTGGTTGGTTTGTGCCCTCCACACTAACGAGTTACCCCTGCGACACTTGATCACAGCACTGGATGGGAAGATCTTGTCTAACAACAAGTGGACAGGTAACATTGGCAAGATGCTAGACACTGCAACCGAACTTGAAATTGATCCTTCATTCACCAAACTCTCAATTGGAGAGCCTCTTACTTCACTGAGTGACAATGTCGTAAAGGATCTCTCTACTGATCAAGCGTACGGGTCATAAGGACAGGAGAACTTCCCACAGATCTGGCCCTTCTTGAAATTGGTCCAGTGAGCCATTCAAGGTGGTTGACAACAGCAAACAGGCTTTGTCGCATATGGGTTTCAAAACATGGCCTTAAAGGCAAAACCCTCAACAACTTAAGACTGATAGTGGAATACATTGTTGGTGTGTACTACCCCTGTTGGTTCAACATCAAAGTAAAACACTCTTGGGTGGAAGGCCCACGCCACATCTTGTTTCAGCTGCGGATAGTTAGGCTGCAAAAGAAGGCTGTAGTGGATGCTGTTTTGCCAACCATCAAGCGCTCAGCATGGTATGCATTCAGCGAAATGATAATCCAGACACTCTTGTGCTCAGATGACAGTGAAGAGAGGAGAGCTGGTGTCCAAAAGATTGTTGACATGAGGGGTGGAGATGATGACACACTTGGAGATCTTTCTGTACGTCCCAGGAAGACACCTTCCATCAACCCCAGTGCTTCTTCCGTGTTGGAGCTGACAGACTGGTCTGACGGGGTATTTGAACCTCCTTTGACATGTAAACTGACTACAGCGGAAGTAAAGAAGTTCTTTGACAAGCCTATGCAAGTTCCACAGTGGCCCTGTCATGCTCAGTCAATAGAGAGGTGTGTGAAACAAGTCACAGAGGCAGCAGGCAGGGTGTATTCACATGAGAAACGTGAGGGCTATATCAGAGGCCAAGAAGCAAGTCGGCGGCTGATGTCCAAGAACGAATCAAAGCAAGACTTGATGAAACTTGTTGTTTAAATATTTTTTTTTACTGATGTCATTACTTTCTAATGTTGCTTTATGATTACAAGGATATGTTTTATGATTACTATGATATGTTTTATGCAGAGAAACTAAAATTTTTATAGCATTACCTGACATTTTGAGAAGCTAAAATTAATAAATGTTGTTTTCCGAGAGCAATTTATGTGCTTTTTAATCAAACGTAGATTTACCAAGCTAAGTGTTGAGCAATCACAAAAATAATAGCAGATTTGAATTCTTCACATCCAAAAACATATTTTTAAAACCCCTCAGTGAAGGAATTGGCAAAAATTAATTTTCACCTCCCAAATTGACACACCCTAATAGGGTAGTGAATTCACACATAATTACATCTACAATTACATCTTCATTACTTTGTACAACACATACACACAATTTAACATCGTTTCACCACTCAAAGTATACGGGAGACTATATTGAATATAAAGTCCTTTTATAATACACACTCGACTTATTTAATATATATGCTAATAACATACAGACATTACGTATACGCCCATATATATACAATTTAGGGTGGATCGATTTTACATTTGTTTCGATTTCCATATTCTAATAGAGACAAAAACTTGCGCATATATGAGAAAATAGCCTCTGCAAAATCTTAGCTTAACAGGTAATCATCTTCTGCCCCCGGCAGAGCGATGAAAATCATATTTTAGTAGTCAAAAACGTATTTTTCTTATAATTTTTAAAATATTTCAATATGCATCAAAATTATTCTTAATAACTATAAAGTCGATGAAAAAGACCTCATATGATCGTTTTTCCAAGCGAGTTGTCCTACGTTAATATCTTTTGCCCCCCGGCAACAACGTAAAATGTTGAAAAAATAGGTAATTTATATACATATTTTCAGATCGGCTCTTTGTCTTAAATAATGCATTTATATATTTCCCATAGCATTTATATCGTTGCTTATGCATGAAATAACACACACGCAAAATTTTATGACTCTAGAGTAATATCTTCTGTCCCCGAGAAAAGTCTAAATGTGGATTATAATTACGTTAATGCGATGTTATAAGTACGATAAGTACTAAGTACAGCTCCTCGCTTGCTAATTTTATAAAATTAGCAACCCAGAACTCACCACGAGGAGGTGGCTGTACGTCGAGTTCCACCCTATCCAGCCCCAACCACCCTTCCTTTGGCTGCATGTCGATTTACATACGGTAATCTTTCTTAGAATCAAATCGTGGAATTTTTGTTCGGGAGTGAAGACGGGAGCGGATGAATCCGTCCCTCTCTTCTATTCCACTCACACTGGCAGAGGCTTCGGTTACTAATTTGATGAGTCTCTCGACCGCTTGAGTATGACAAGGGAATAGTGGGATCAGTCCATCAGGCTGGTCTCCCGTCTCAACAAACTCTTTTATTCGGGTATCAGGTATTGTTTTTGTAACGGGGGGTTCGGTCACCTCAGCCGTTTGCCAGTTGATCATTTCGTAATAGTTTTGACTATCGTAGAGCAGCTCAGGCATGGCGAATGCTCGAATTTTCCCCGCTGGTGATTGTTTTGATCGTGCTTTTAATATTCTTCTCCATCCCAATTCTCTTATGTGTTGCTCATCGGCATGTAGCATGGAGATTAAAATATTTTCTGGGTGAGCAAAGAAAGAATTTCTACGGAGGACTTTGTTGGCGATTGTCTTAGATCTTTGAGGCATGGTCTGAGAGAGACGCATCATTTCGAAAAAATGTTTTGCGCCCTCAGTGAAACTGGAGTTTTTCTTTATCTTAAACCAAATTGGTGCGTAAACTGTCATAATGAATCGCACAATTTCGTTGAAGGTGCTGGAGGGTTCACTGGTTGAAACATAGAGGCGCAGAAATCTATTTGCTGTTGTCAGCCACCTGGAATGCGCCATCTTACCTGGATTTCGAGCCACGAGAGCTGAAGAGCAGCTACCGCTCGACACTGCTCTATAGATGCCTAACAAATATTTTTGGTCAGTGCTCAACTCGGCATCATCTATGTCAATGTCGGGAGATGGAATGGCATCGAATTCTGTAATTGGAAGTTTTTCGCAGTCGTTCAGTTGTTTTCCAACTGGTCCAGTGATGCCCATTGGTCCAGTTGTTTTGCCGTCCAAGTCTTGAATGAGGTGTCGCAGTGATAATTCATTACCGTGTAATAGGCATATGATCCACTGAACTGGCCTTTGTAGTTTCATTTCAATCATACGAATGGCTCCACCCTTTCGACCCGTGTTCACTGCGGTACCATTACAGGCGATAGCCACAATGTCGTCCGTGCTAATATTGTTAGTCTCTAGAAAGTTGATGATACCTGATGTTATTGCAGTGGCAGAACCTGATGCAGGAGTGAAATGCCCCATGTACTGGGATTCTGGTTCTTGAACTAAAACTATATGCTCTTCTACCACAGTCCTTCTATGCTTCACATTGTCTATTTCTTCTTGTGTCATTGTTTTATCTTTACGTTCGTCAAAGAAAATGCCCTGTAATGGTAGCGTGATCTTGTCATCTTGCTGATGCTCAGAACGAACTCTTTTTCTGGCTCTTCTTATCTTATTTCGATCAATCACTGAACTGACATCATCTTCTCGTATCCAGCCAACATCCTCTAACAACGAAGAAGCAATAAATGAAGCAGCTCTGTCTGAGACGCCCGTACGATCACAAGCTTCAGCAAGTACCTGGAGTTTCATTCGTGTTTTTTCCTTCATGTCATGTTTATCTCTCGGTGTTAGTTCATACGATGACGATGATTCTATAGATGTATCCTCGGTTTCACTAGAGGCTGACGAAGAGGTTGTTCTTGAGAAGTTTCTTGTCGTTTACTAGTCGACGGCTCTTGATGTTCTGCTATTCCTTCTTGTTTCAATATCGCCAATCTTCTTGCAAGAGTCATCTCGTTTTTATTTGTTGTTTCAACATCCAAAGTTCCTATTGCCATTTTGAGATCACTTCTTTGGTCGAGTAAAAACTGTTGCTCTTTCAGTGGTACTCGTCGTTCACGAGGGCAGCTGCATTTTGTCAAATCAGGGCATTTACAAGCCGATATGTCAAATAAGGTGGTCTTAGTTGATTTCTTGAAGGCCTCAAGATTTTTCTGTAACGATTCGTTCTTCTTTTTCGCGTTCAGTGATTTGATGATGTTAGCCATTTTATCACGATAACTTTTCAACATTTGATTTATCCGTGCTGTCGAAACTGTTGGAATGGAAGCTAATTTCCACAAGTATTCCAGTCTCTCCGTGACCACAGCGGCGATGTCTTTGAATGGAGGTTCCTTCTTTGATGATCTCAACTCAGTTCTCACATGATGATAGTATTGCATCACATCTTCACATGTGGAAAACATCGCAAATTCAAATCTTTCCCAGCACCAAATATTGGACACGTAACCGATCTTCTAGTTGTAGCGGTAGCCATCCTGTAAAGATTAAAGAAAAAGTATTGTTCTGTTACGCAATAAAATCGAAAAAAAACAGAGTTATGAGAAAAACAAACAAGGATATGAGCAGAGAGATTGAGCACACTGAGGACTCTGAGTGAGGAGCCACACACACACACATTGAGGACTCGAGGAGCCAGCTGCAAAATACACACCTGCCTTCGACGCTGTCAAAAGGCAACTGAGGGAACTGCGCAGTGCGTACTGGCGCGTCAGTGGCAGCTGCTGCTGGCAGCACTCACCAGAGATGACCTTTAAACCCTAGCCTAGAGTCATAAAATTTTGCGTGTGTGTTATTTCATGCCTAAGCAAAGATAT
>JAJOZX010016221.1:0-67055 GCA_023014485.1 Bathynomus jamesi | reverse complement strand
TCCTCCTTCCCAATTCCTTATAATCCCCCCTTCCCCAATCGCCTCGCCATCTCTTGTTTTTCCCGTCTTGCCTCTGCTTCAAATCAGTTAGCCTCGGAAACTGCAGTGAGGTTAGTTAGTTTCATTATTCCAGTGTACTATTGTTAATTTTTCCAGTGTATTAATTTCACATTTACCCTATAGTATTTAAAAATAGCTTCTTAATTTTATATGTAAATCTGTATAACTTAGAATTTAACCCTCTTTTCTCAGTCTTTTAAAATTTGTCTTTATGAATAGGTTTTAGAAATTTTCTGTTTTGTTTTCATTCAATATTGATTTTAATTTCACATTGTTATTAAACAGCCTGAAGATGAGCGTATTGCTCGAAACGTTGCGCATTAAAGAAGACTTTTCATTGGCATTTACATTTCTCCTTGTCATTGGATTTCTCCTAAATATTAAATTGAAGCTCTGTAGAAGCAACTCGCATGATATATATATTCAAGGTATGGACAAGATGGCCTCAGGGCTTATCGCCATGTTTGGAAGACTTCACGAAAGTTTCTCAAGTCAAAACTGGACTGTTATTTTCTTGAAATGTGTCGGACCTGCAGGGTTTTCCCGGAAATTTGTTTACTTCAAACTCTACCGTGACAATCTATATGACTCTGAATTTTATCAATCGTCCCTGGAATATTTATTAAATAATGAAAGTAATTTAAAATCAAATATCAGATCGCATAACAAGTCTCTTGGGGCATTATATAACTACTCTTAAAAATACCTTGTCGTTGTTGGACTATTTATTAATAATTTCTCTTGTACAACGTGAACTAGAAAAATTTCACTCTACCATCTTGGAAAAACATGAACGTAAGTTAAAGGCTTTGGGAATGAATTCACCAAATTTTTTCAATCAGATAAGGTAATTTCGAATCTTTCTAGTTACACCACTCTCCCCTCGGGGAAAAGTTTTTACTGTCACTTGGTTTGCAATTTAAGCTTCCGTTGTTTCAAATAATATAAGCCTTCGTTTTTTCTTTACTTTGAAAATTTTTCAATGGCTTGAAAAATGTTCCCCATGTGGGTAATTCCAATAATTTCAAATGTCAGTTCTCAAATTTAACTCAAGAATTTTTTCATAAAACTTAGAAATCTTAAATTTCAATCTTTCATATTTAGGAAGAGTGATTTGCAGTGTATTAAGAATTGGCAAAGAACCAGGGAGATTGTTGTGACTAGACCAGACAAGGGTAACGGAGTGGTTATTTTGAATAAATCGGACTACATAAAACAAAACTAATGAATCCTAAGTGACTTCTACTAAATTCAAACAAATTGCTTAGAACCTGTCAAATAAAGTCATTGTAAGTTAGAAGACCAGGTTAATAGATTTCTGTCACGACTAAAGTCTTTAAAGATAATAAAAATGATACTTACTCTCAGTTGTTCGCATCTGGTGCTAATCTTGCTCAATTATATTGTCTGCCTAAAATCCATAAAGCTGGAACACCTCTCCGTCCTATTTTAGCTTCGTATAAACTTACCAACTTTCAATTGGCAAAAATTTGTTGTTCGTCTCCTGTCCCCCTTTGCGAAAAATGCTTACACTATAAATAACTCGTTTGAATTCCAAAAAGACCTCCTTGGTTAAAAACTTCGATTCAAAAAGTTTTTTGTCAGTTTTGATGTAAAGTCGCTTTTTCACAAATGTACCTTTAGCTGAAACTATTGCCATTATTTTTAGATAGGGTTTTAGACTCAGTTGATAATTTTCATGTTTTTTCATTGTCTCATTTTTAAGGAACTTTTAGAATTGGTCTTCAAACAATGCTATTTCACTTTCAACAATAGGTTTACCAACAAATTGATGGAGTAGGGATGGGATCACCTGTCGGACCGTTAGCAGCTGATTTTTTTATGACTCATTTAGATAAGTGTAATTTTTAGACAATTCCCACTCATCTCAATGCCAATTTTCTAGCCAATTCTTCTTTAATGCTTCAGCCAATTCTACTTCCTAAATTCTTTGCACCCAATAATAACGTATACAATGGAAACTGAGCAAAATGGCTCCCTCCCTTCTTAGATCTTTTAATTTCGAAAAACGGTGATTTATACTTACATCAGTTTACAGGAAACCCACTTTCACTGGTTTGGGCATGAATTTTTTTAGTTTTACTGATTTTCAACTATAAGATGTCTTGTATAAAACTCTCCTGTTCAGAGGATATAATTGACCTCAGTTTTACCTTACTTAATGATGAATTTAATAATCTAAGATCATACTTTATCTAATAATAGTTTTCCTGTTCAAATGTAGACAAACTAATTAGATCTTATTAAATAATGTTTAAGCCCTCAAACTCCATGTAACAGTGCCGAAGGATATCTAAAATATTTCTTGGTACCTGAAATGTGGTCGTTTGAATAAGGAATTTAAGCTAAATTTACAAAATTGTTAAGGAAATTTTTTATCATATGATTTCCGCATCATATTTATTAATAAAACGTCTTTAGGTAGCTTTTTCTCAGCGAAGGATCGAACCCCTGACCGTTTGCGTAGCGGTGTTGTATATTTATTTACCTGCCTAGGTGTCTCCTTGGGAATTACATTGGCAGCACTGTTCGCTCTCTCAGGGCTAGATTTTATTCGCATATGGAATAAGTGGCCGAACAGGTAAATTTTAAAAACTAAAGAAGTTTCGAGTATTCGCGAACACAGCATAAAATGTAAAACTGATGTCACTTTAGACAATTTTAAAATTCTTGGTTGTAATACTTGTCCCAATCACTAAGAATTTTGGAATCGCTTTTCATTAAAACATGTCCCCATAGTCTAAATGTTGACTCATCTGCCGTCCCCCTCAATTTGCTATGATCCCTCCTCCTTCCCCAATTCCTTATAACCCCCTTCCCCAATCGCCCTCGCCATCTCTTGTTTTTCCGTCTTGCCTCTGCTCAAATCAGTTAGCCTCGGAAACTGCAGTGTAAGGTTAGTTAGTTTCATTATTCCAGTGTACTATTGTTAATTTTTCCAGTGTATTAATTTCACATTTATATATGTATTTAAAAATAGCTTCTTAATTTTTATATGTAAATCTGTATAACTTAGAATTTAACCCTCTTTTCTCAGTCTTTTAAAATTTGTCTTTATGAATAGGTTATAGAAATTTTCTGTTTTGTTTTTCATTCTATATTGATTTTAATTTCACATGTTATTAAACAGCCTGAAGATGAGCGTATTGCTCGAAACGTTGCGCATTAAAGAAGACTTTTCATGGCATTTACATTTCTCCTTGTCATTGGATTTCCCTAAATATTAAATTGAAGCTCTGTAGAAGCAACCCGCATGATTATATATATCAAGGTATGGACAAGATGGCCTCAGGGCTTATCGCCATGTTTGGAAAGACTTCACGAAAGTTTCTCAAGTCAAAACTGGACTGTTATTTTCTTGAAATGTGTCGGACCTGCAGGGTTTTCCCGAAATTTGTTTACTTCAAACTCTACCGTGACAATCTATATGACTCTGAATTTTATCAATCGTCCCTGGAATATTTATTAAATAATGAAATTAATTATAAAATCAAAATATCAGATTCGCATAACAAGTCTCTTGGGCATTATATAACTACTCTTAAAAATACCTTGTCGTTGTTGGACTATTTATTAATAATTTCTCTTGTACAACGTGAACTAGAAAAATTTCACTCTACCATCTTGGAAACACATGAACGTAAGTTAAAGGCTTTGGGAATGAATTCACCAAATTTTTTCAATTCAGATAAGGTAATTTCGAATCTTTCTAGTTACACACTCTCCCCTCGGAAAAGTTTTTACTGTCACTTGGTTTGCAATTTAAGCTTCCGTTGTTTCAAATAATAAGCCTTCGTTTTTTCTTTACTTTGAAAAATTTTCAATGGCTTGAAAAATGTTCCCCATGTGGGTGAATTCAATAATTTCAAATGTCAGTTCTCAAATTTAACTCAAGAATTTTTTCATAAACTTAGAAATCTTAAATTTCAATCTTTCATATTTAGGAAGAGTGATTTGCAGTGTATTAAGAATTTGGCAAAGAACCAGGAGATTGTTGTGACTAGACCAGACAAGGGTAACGGAGTGGTTATTTTGAATAAATCGGACTACATAAACAAAACTAATGAAATCCTAAGTGATCTTACTAAATTCAAACAAATTCTAGAACCTGTCAATAAAGTCATTGTAAGGTTAGAAGACCAGGTTAATAGATTTCTGTCACGACTAAAGCTCTTAAAGATAATAAAAAATGATACTTACTCTCAGTTGTTCGCATCTGGTGCTAATCTTGCTCAATTATACTGTCTGCCTAAAATCCATAAAGCTGGAACACCTCTCCGTCCTATTTTAGCTTCGTATAACTTACCCACCTTTCAATTGGCAAAATTTGTTGTTCGTCTCCTGTCCCCCTTTGCGAAAAATGCTTACACTATAAATAACTCGTTTTGAATTCCAAAAAGACTCCTTGGTAAAAACTTCGATTCAAAAAAGTTTTTTGTCAGTTTTTGATGTAAAGCGCTTTTCACAAATGTACCTGTATCTGAAACTATTGCCATTATTTTAGATAGGGTTTTTAGCTCAGTTGATAATTTTCATGGTTTTTCATTGTCTCATTTTAAGGAACTTTTAGAATTGGTCTTCAAACAATGCTATTTCACTTTCAACAATAAGGTTTACCAACAAATTGATGGAGTAGGGATGGGATCACCTGTCGGACCGTTAGCAGCTGATTTTTTTATGACTCATTAGAAAGTGTAATTTTTAGACAATCTCCCACTCATCTCAAGCCAATTCTATCGACGCTTCTTGATAGCCAATGCTTCTTTTAACTTCCTAAATTCTTTGCACCCCAATATAACGTATACAATGGAAACTGAGCAAAATGGCTCCCTCCCCTTCTTAGATCTTTTAATTTCGAAAAACGGTGATTCTATTACTACATCAGTTTACAGGAAACCCACTTTCACTGGTTTGGGCATATGAATTTTTTTAGTTTTACTGATTTCAACTATAAGATGTCTTGTATTAAAACTCTCCTGTTCAGAGGATATAATTGACCTCTAGTTTTACCTTACTTAATGATGAATTTAATAATCTAAGATCATACTTTACTAATAACAGTTTTCCTGTTCAATATGTAGACAAACTAATTAGATCCTTCTTAAATAATGTTTATAGCCCTCCAACTTCCATGTATTACAGTGCCGAAGGATATAAATATTTCTTGGTACCTGAAATGGGTCTTTGAATAAGGAATTTAAGCTTAAATTTACAAAATTGTTAAGGAAATTTTTTTATCATACTGATTTCCGCATCATATTTATTAATAAAAACGTCTTTAGGTAGCTTTTTCTCAGCGAAGGATCGAACCCCTGACTCGTTGCGTAGCGGTGTTGTATATTTATTTACCTGCCCTAGGTGTCTCCTTGGGAATTACATTGGCAGCACTGTTCGCTCTCTCAGGGCTAGATTTTATTCGCATATGGGAATAAGTGGCCGAACAGGTAAAATTTTAAAAACTAAAGAAGTTTCGAGTATTCGCGAACACAGCATAAAATGTAAAACTGATGTCACTTTAGACAATTTTAAAATTCTTGGTTGTAATACTTGTCCCAACTCACTAAGAATTTTGGAATCGCTTTTCATTAAAACATTGTCCCCTAGTCTAAATGTTGACTCATCTGCCGTCCCCCTCAATTTGCTATGATCCCTCCTCCTTCCCCAATTCCTTATAATCCCCCTTCCCCAATCGCCCTCGCCATCTCTTGTTTTTTCCCGTCTTGCCTCTGCTCAAATCAGTTAGCCTCGGAAACTGCAGTGTAGGTTAGTTAGTTTCATTATTCCAGTGTACTATTGTAATTTTTCCAGTGTATTAATTTCACATTTACTATGTATTTAAAAATAGCTTCTTAATTTTTATATGTAAATCTGTATAACTTAGAATTTAACCCTCTTTTCTCAGTCTTTTAAAATTTGTCTTTATGAATAGGTTATAGAAATTTTCTGTTTTGTTTTTCATTCAATATTGATTTTAATTTCACATGTTATTAAACAGCCTGAAGATGAGCGTATTGCTCGAAACGTTGCGCATTAAAGAAGACTTTTCATGGCATTTACATTTCTCCTTGTCATTGGATTTCCTAAATATTAAATTGAAGCTCTGTAGAAGCAACCCGCATGATTATATATATTCAAGGTATGGACAAGATGGCCTCAGGGCTTATCGCCATGTTTGGAAGACTTCACGAAAGTTTCTAAGTCAAAAACTGGACTGTTTTTTCTTGAAATGTGTCGGACCTGCAGGGTTTTCCCGAAATTTGTTTACTTCAAACTCTACCGTGACAATCTATATGACTCTGAATTTTATCAATCGTCCCTGGAATATTTATTAAATAATGAAATTAATTATAAAATCAAAATATCAGATTCGCATAACAAGTCTCTTGGGCATTATATAACTACTCTTAAAAATACCTTGTCGTTGTTGGACTATTTATTAATAATTTCTCTGTACAACGTGAACTAGAAAAATTTCACTCTACCATCTTGGAAAACACATGAACGTAAGTTAAAGGCTTTGGGAATGAATTCACCAAATTTTTTCAATTCAGATAAGGTAATTTTCGAATCTTTCTAGTTACACACTCTCCCCTCGGGAAAAGTTTTTACTGTCACTTGGTTTGCAATTTAAGCTTCCGTTGTTTAAATATATAAGCCTTCGTTTTTTCTTTACTTTGAAATTTTTTTCAATGAAATGGGTCCTTTGAATAAGGAATTTAAGCTTAAATTTACAAAATTGTTAAGGAAATTTTTTTTATCATACTGATTTCCGCATCATATTTATTAATAAAACGTCTTTAGGTAGCTTTTTCTCAGCGAAGGATCGAACCCCTGACTCGTTGCGTAGCGGTGTTGTATATTTATTTACCTGCCCTAGGTGTCTCCTTGGGAATTACATTGGCAGCACTGTTCGCTCTCTCAGGGCTAGATTTTATTCGCATATGGGAATAAGTGGCCGAACAGGTAAAATTTTAAAAACTAAAGAAGTTTCGAGTATTCGCGAACACAGCATAAAATGTAAAACTGATGTCACTTTAGACAATTTTAAAAATTCTTGGTTGTAATACTTGTCCCAACTCACTAAGAATTTTGGAATCGCTTTTCATTAAAACATTGTCCCTAGTCTAAATGTTGACTCATCTGCCGCCCCTCAATTTGCTATGATCACTCCTCCTTCCCCAATTCCTTATAATCCCCCCTTCCCCAATCGCCCTCGCCATCTCTTGTTTTTTCCCGTCTTGCCTCTGCTCAAATCAGTTAGCCTCGGAAACTGCAGTGTAAGGTTAGTTAGTTTCATTATTCCAGTGTACTATTGTTAATTTTTCCAGTGTATTAATTTCACATTTACTATATGTATTTAAAAATAGCTTCTTAATTTTTATATGAAATCTGTATAACTTAGAATTTAACCCTCTTTTCTCAGTCTTTTAAAATTTGTCTTTATGAATAGGTTGATAGAAATTTTCTGTTTTGTTTTTCATTCATATTGATTTTAATTTCACATTGTTATTAAACAGCCTGAAGATGAGCGTATTGCTCGAAACGTTGCGCATTAAAGAAGACTTTTCATGGCATTTACATTTCTCCTTGTCATTGGATTTCTCCTAAATATTAAATTGAAGCTCTGTAGAAGCAACCCGCATGATTATATATATTCAAGGTATGGACAAGATGGCCTCAGGGCTTATCGCCATGTTTGGAAGACTTCACGAAAGTTTCTCAAGTCAAAACTGGACTGTTATTTTCTTGAAATGTGTCGGACCTGCAGGGTTTTCCGAAATTTGTTTACTTCAAACTCTACCGTGACAATCTATATGACTCTGAATTTTATCAATCGTCCCTGGAATATTTATTAAATAATGAAATTAATTATAAAATCAAAATATCAGATTCGCATAACAAGTCTCTTGGGCATTATATAACTACTCTTAAAAATACCTTGTCGTTGTTGGACTATTTATTAATAATTTCTCTTGTACAACGTTGAACTAGAAAAATTTCACTCTACCATCTTGGAAACACATGAACGTAAGTTAAAGGCTTTGGGAATGAATTCACCAAATTTTTTCAATTCAGATAAGGTAATTTCGAATCTTTCTAGTTACACACTCTCCCCTCGGGAAAAGTTTTACTGTCACTTGGTTTGCAATTTAAGCTTCCGTTGTTTCAAATAAAATATATAAGCCTTCGTTTTTTCTTTACTTTGAAAAATTTTTTCAATGGCTTGAAAAATGTTCCCCATGTGGGGTTGAATTCAATAATTTCAAATGTCAGTTCTCAAATTTAACTCAAGAATTTTTTCATAAACTTAGAAATCTTAAAATTTCAATCTTTCATATTTAGGAAGAGTGATTTGCAGTGTATTAAGAATTTGGCAAAGAACCAGGAGAATTGTTGTGACTAGACCAGAAAAGGGTAAGAGTGGTTATTTTGAATAAATCGGACTACATAAACAAAACTAATGAAATCCTAAGTGATCTTACTAAATTCAAACAAATTCTAGAACCTGTCAATAAAGTCATTGTAAGGTTAGAAGGACCAGGTTATATAGATTTCTGTCACGACTAAAGTCTTTAAAGATAATAAAAAAATGATACTTACTCTCAGTTGTTCGCATCTGGTGCTAATCTTGCTCAATTATACTGTCTGCCTAAAATCCATAAAGCTGGAACACCTCTCCGTCCTATTTTAGCTTCGTATAACTTACCCACCTTTCAATTGGCAAAATTTGTTGTTCGTCTCCTGCCCCCTTTGCGAAAAAATGCTTACACTCTAAATAACTCGTTTGAATTCCAAAAAGACCTCCTTGGTAAAAACTTCGATTCAAAAAAGTTTTTTGTCAGTTTTGATGTAAAGTCGCTTTTTTCACAAATGTACCTGTATCTGAAACTATTGCCATTATTTAGATAGGGTTTTTAGCTCAGTTGATAATTTTCATGGTTTTCATTGTCTCATTTTAAGGAACTTTTAGAATTGGTCTTCAAACAATGCTATTTCACTTTCAACAATAAGGTTTACCAACAAAATTGATGGAGTAGGGATGGGATCACCTGTCGGACCGTTAGCAGCTGATTTTTTTATGACTCATTTAGAAAGTGTAATTTTTAGACAATCTCCCACTCATCTCAAGCCAATTTTCTTTAACTTCCTAAATTCTTTGCACCCCAATATAACGTATACAATGGAAACTGAGCAAAATGGCTCCTCCCCCTTCTTAGATCTTTTAATTTCGAAAAAAACGGTGATTCTATTACTACATCAGTTATACAGGAAAACCCACTTTCACTGGTTTGGGCATGAATTTTTTTAGTTTTACTGATTTCAACTATAAGATGTCTTGTATTAAAACTCTCCTGTTCAGAGGATATAATTTGACCTCTAGTTTTACCTTACTTAATGAATGAATTTAATAATCTAAGATCATACTTTACTAATAACAGTTTTCCTGTTCAATATGTAGACAAACTAATTAGATCCTTAATTAATAATGTTTATAGCCCTCAAACTTCCATGTATTACAGTGCCGAAGGATATAAAATATTCTGGTACCTGAAATGGGTCGTTTGAATAAGGAATTTAAGCTTAAATTTACAAAATTGTTAAGGAAATTTTTTTATCATACTGATTTCCGCATCATATTTATTAATAAAACGTCTTTAGGTAGCTTTTTCTCAGCGAAAGGATCGAACCACTGGACTCGTTGCGTAGCGGTGTTGTATATTTATTTACCTGCCCTAGGTGTCTCCTTGGGAATTACATTGGCAGCACTGTTCGCTCTCTCAGGGCTAGATTTTATTCGATTATGGAATAAGTGGCCCGAAACAGGTAAAATTTTAAAAACTAAAGAAGTTTCGAGTATTCGCGAACACAGCATAAAATGTAAAACTGATGTCACTTTAGACAATTTTAAAATTCTTGGTGTAATACTTGTCCCAACTCACTAAGAATTTTGGAATCGCTTTTCATTAAAACATTGTCCCCTAGTCTAAATGTTGACTCATCTGCCGTCCCCCTCAATTTGCTATGATCCCTCCTCCTTCCCCAATTCCTTATAATCCCCCCTTCCCCAATCGCCCTCGCCATCTCTTGTTTTCCCGTCTTGCCTCTGCTCAAATCAGTTAGCTCGGAAACTGCAGTGTAAGGTTAGTTAGTTTCATTATTCCAGTGTACTATTGTTAATTTTTCCAGTGTATTAATTTCACATTTACTATATGTATTTAAAAATAGCTTCTTAATTTTATATGTAAATCTGTATAACTTAGAATTAACCTCTTTCTCAGTGTCTTTTAAAATTTGTCTTTATGAATAGGTATAGAAATTTCTGTTTTGTTTTTCATTCAATATTGATTTTAATTTCACATTGTTATTAAACAGCCTGAAGATGAGCGTATTGCTCGAAACGTTGCGCATTAAAGAAGACTTTTCATGGCATTTACATTTCTCCTTGTCATTGGATTTCTCCTAAATATTAAATTGAAGCTCTGTAGAAGCAACCCGCATGATTATATTATATTCAAGGTATGGACAAGATGGCCTCAGGGCTTATCGCCATGTTTTGGAAGACTTCACGAAAGTTTCTCAAGTCAAAACTGGACTGTTATTTTCTTGAAATGTGTCGGACCTGCAGGTTTTCCCGAAATTTGTTTACTTCAAACTCTACCGTGACAATCTATATGACTCTGAATTTTATCAATCGTCCCTGGAATATTATTAAATAATGAAATTAATTATAAAATCAAAATATCAGATTCGCATAACAAGTCTCTTGGGCATTATATAACTACTCTTAAAAATACCTTGTCGTTGTTGGACTATTTATTAATAATTTCTCTTGTACAACGTGAACTAGAAAAATTTCACTCTACCATCTTGGAAACACATGAAACGTAAGTTAAGGCTTTGGGAATGAATTCACCAAATTTTTTCAATTCAGATAAGGTAATTTCGAATCTTTCTAGTTACACACTCTCCCTCGGGAAAATTTTTACTGTCACTTGGTTTGCAATTTAAGCTCCGTTGTTTGAAATATATAAGCCTTCGTTTTTTCTTTACTTTGAAATTTTTTTCAATGAAATGGGTCCTTTGAATAAGGAATTTAAGCTTAAATTTACAAAATTGTTAAGGAAATTTTTTTATCATACTGATTTCCGCATCATATTTATTAATAAAACGTCTTTAGGTAGCTTTTCTCAGCGAAGGATCGAACCCCTGACTCGTTGCGTAGCGGTGTTGTATATTTTATTTACCTGCCATAGGTGTCTCCTTGGAATTACATTGGCAGCACTGTTCGCTCTCTCAGGGCTAGATTTTATTCGCATATGGAATAAGTGGCCGAACAGGTAAAATTTTATAAAAACTAAAGAAGTTTCGAGTATTCGCGAACACAGCAAAAATGTAAAATGATGTCACTTTAACAATTTTAAAATCTTGGTGTAATACTTGTCCCAACTCATAAGAATTTTGGAATCGCTTTTCATTAAAACATTGTCCCCTAGTCTAAATGTTGATCATCTGCCGTTCCACCTCAATTTGCTATGACAATCCTCCTTCCCCAATTCCTTATTAATCCAAACTTCCCAATCGCCATCGCACATCTCTTTTGTTTTGGCTATTCTGCTCAAATCAGTTAGCCTCGGAAAACTGCAGTGTAGTTAGTTAGTTTCATTATTCCAGTGTACTATTGTTAATTTTTCCAGTGTATTAATTTATTTACTATAGTATTTAAAAATAGCTTCTTAATTTTTATATGTAAATCTGTATAACTTAGAATTTAACCCTCTTTTCTTCAGTCTTTTAAAATTTGTCTTTATGAATAGGTTATAGAAATTTTCTGTTTTGTTTTTCATTCAATATTGATTTTAATTTCACATTGTTATTAAACAGCCTGAGATGAGCGTATTGCTCGAACGTTGCGCATTAAAGAAGACTTTTCATGGCATTTACATTTCTCCTTGTCATTGGATTTCTCCTAAATATTAAATTGAAGCTCTGTAGAAGCAACCCGCATGATTATATATATTCAAGGTATGGACAAGATGGCCTCAGGGCTTATCGCCATGTTTTGGAAGACTTCACGAAAGTTCTCAAGTCAAAAACTGGACTGTTATTTTTCTTGAAATGTGTCGGACCTGCAGGGTTTTCCCGAAATTTGTTTACTTCAAACTCTACCGTGACAATCTATATGACTCTGAATTTTATCAATCGTCCCTGGAATATTTTATTAAATAATGAAATTAATTATAAAATCAAAATATCAGATTCGCATAACAAGTCTCTTGGGCATTATATATAACTACTCTTAAAAATACCTTGTCGTTGTTGGACTATTTATTAATAATTTCTCTTGTTACAACGTGAACTAGAAAAATTCACTCTACTCTAAACCATCTTGGAACACATGAACGTAAGTTAAAGGCTTTGGGAATGAATTCACCAAATTTTTTCAATTCAGTATAGGTAATTTCGAATCTTTCTAGTTACACACTCTCTCCCCTCGGGAAAAGTTTTTACTGTCACTTGTTTGCAATTTAAGCTTCCGTGTGTTTCAAATATATAAGCTTGCCTTCTTTTTTCTTTACTTTAAAAATTTTTCAATGGCTTGAAAAATGTTCCCCATGGGTGAATTCAATAATTTCAAATGTCAGTTCTCAAATTTAACTCCAAGAATTTTTTCATAAACTTAGAAATCTTAAATTTCAATCTTTCATATTTAGGAAGAGTGATTTGCAGTGTATTAAGAATTTGGCAAAGAACCAGGAGATTGTTGTGACTAGACCAGACAAGGGTAACGGAGTGGTTATTTTGAATAAATCGGACTACATAAACAAAAAATGAAATCCTAAGTGATCTTACTAAATTCAAACAAATTCTAGAACCTGTCAATAAAGTCATTGTAAGGTTAGAAGACCAGGTTAATAGATTTCTGTCACGACTAAAGTTTTAAAAGATAATAAAAAATGATACTTACTCTCAGTTGTTCGCATCTGGTGCTAATCTTGCTCAATTATACTGTCTGCCTAAAATCCATAAAGCTGGAACACCTCTCCGTCCTATTTTAGCTTCGTATAACTTACCCACCTTTCAATTGGCAAAATTTGTTGTTCGTCTCCTGTCCCCCTTTGCGAAAAAATGCTTACACTATAAATAAATCGTTTGAATTCCAAAAAGACCTCCTTGGTAAAAACTTCGATTCAAAAAAGTTTTTTGTCAGTTTTGATGTAAAGTCGCTTTTCACAAATGTACCTGTATCTGAAACTATTGCCATTATTTTAGATAGGGTTTTTAGCTCAGTTGATAATTTTCATGGTTTTTCATTGTCTCATTTTAAGGAACTTTTAGAATTGGTCTTCAAACAATGCTATTTCACTTTCAACAATAAGGTTTACCAACAAATTGATGGAGTAGGGATGGGATCACTGTCGGACCGTTAGCAGCTGATTTTTTTTATGACTCATTTAGAAAGTGTAATTTTTAGACAATCTCCCACTCATCTCAAGCCAATTTTCTTTAACTTCCTAAATTCTTTTGCACCCCAATATAACGTATACAATGGAAACTGAGCAAAATGCTCCCCCGCCTTCTTAGATCTTTTAATTTCGAAAAACGGTGATTCTATACTACATCAGTTTACAGGAAACCCACTTTCACTGGTTTGGGCATGAATTTTTTTAGTTTTACTGATTTCAACTATAAGATGTCTTGTATTAAAACTCTCCTGTTCAGAGGATATAATTTGACTCTAGTAGTTTTAAGCTTACTTAATGATGAATTTAATAATCTAGATCATACTTTACTAATAACAGTTTTCCTGTTCAATATGTAGACAACTAATTAGATCCTTCTTAAATAATGTTTATAGCCCTCAACTTCCATGTATTACAGTGCCGAAGGATATAAAAAATATTTCTTGGTACCTGAAATGGGTCGTTTGAATAAGGAATTTAAGCTTAAATTTACAAAATTGTTAAGGAAATTTTTTTATCATACTGATTTCCGCATCATATTTATTAATAAAACGTCTTTAGGTAGCTTTTTTCTCAGCGAAGGATCGAACCCCTGACTCGTTGCGTAGCGGTGTTGTATATTTTATTTACCTGCCCTAGGTGTCTCCTTGGGAATTACATTGGCAGCACTGTTCGCTCTCTCAGGGCTAGATTTTATTCGCATATGGGAATAAGTGGCCGAACAGGTAAAATTTTAAAAACTAAAGAAGTTTCGAGTATTCGCGAACACAGCATAAAATGTAAAACTGATGTCACTTTAGACAATTTTAAAATTCTTGGTTGTAATACTTGTCCCAACTCACTAAGAATTTTGGAATCGCTTTTCATTAAAACATTGTCCCCTAGTCTAAATGTTGACTCATCTGCCGTCCCCCTCAATTTGCTATGATCACTCCTCCTTCCCCAATTCCTTATAATCCCCCCTTCCCCAATCGCCCTCGCCATCTCTTGTTTTTCCCGTTTGCCTCTGCTCAAATCAGTTAGCCTCGGAAACTGCAGTGTAAGGTTAGTTAGTTTCATTATCCAGTGTACTATTGTTAATTTTTCCAGTGTATTAATTTCACATTTACTAATGTATTTAAAAATAGCTTCTTAATTTTTTATATGTAAATCTGTATAACTTAGAATTTAACCCTCTTTTCTCAGTCTTTTAAAATTTGTCTTTATGAATAGGTTATAGAAATTTTCTGTTTTGTTTTTCATTCAATATTGATTTTAATTTCACATTGTTATTAAACAGCCTGAAGATGAGCGTATTGCTCGAAACGTTGCGCATTAAAGAAGACTTTTCATGGCATTTACATTTCTCCTTGTCATTGGATTTCTCCTAAATATTAAATTGAAGCTCTGTAGAAGCAACCCGCATGATTATATATATTCAAGGTATGGACAAGATGGCCTCAGGGCTTATCGCCATGTTTGGAAGACTTCACGAAAGTTTCTCAAGTCAAAACTGGACTGTTATTTTCTTGAAATGTGTCGGACCTGCAGGGTTTTCCCGAAATTTTGTTTACTTCAAACTCTACCGTGACAATCTATATGACTCTGAATTTTATCAATCGTCCCTGGAATATTTATTAAATAATGAAATTAATTATAAAATCAAAATATCAGATTCGCATAACAAGTCTCTTGGCATATATAAACTACTCTTAAAATACCTTGTCGTTGTTGGACTATTTATTAATAATTTCTCTTGTACAACGTGAACTAGAAAAATTTCACTCTACCATCTTGGAAACACATGAACGTAAGATTAAAGGCTTTGGGAATGAATTCACCAAATTTTTTCAATTCAGATAAAGGTAATTTCGAATCTTTCCTAGTTACACCACTCTTCCCTCGGGAAAAGTTTTTACTGTCACTTGGTTTGCAATTTAAGCTTCGTTGTTTGAAATATATAAGCCTTCGTTTTTTCTTTACTTTGAAATTTTTTTCAATGAAATGGGTCCTTTGAATAAGGAATTTAAGCTTAAATTTACAAAATTGTTAAGGAAATTTTTTTATCATACTGATTTCCGCATCATATTTATTAATAAAACGTCTTTAGGTAGCTTTTTCTCAGCGAAGGATCGAACCCCTGACTCGTTGCGTAGCGGTGTTGTATATTTATTTACCTGCCCTAGGTGTCTCCTTGGGAATTACATTGGCAGCACTGTTCGCTCTCTCAGGGCTAGATTTTATTCGCATATGGAATAAGTGGCCGAACAGGTAAAATTTTAAAAACTAAAGAAGTTTCGAGTATTCGCGAACACAGCATAAAATGTAAAACTGATGTCACTTTAGACAATTTTAAATTCTTGGTTGTAATACTTGTCCCAACTCACTAAGAATTTTGGAATCGCTTTTCATTAAAACATTGTCCCCTAGTCTAAATGTTGACTCATCTGCCGTCCCCCTCAATTTGCTATGATCCCTCCTCCTTCCCCAATTCCTTATAATCCCCCTTCCCCAATCGCCCTCGCCATCTCTTGTTTTTCCCGTCTTGCCTCTGCTCAAATCAGTTAGCCTCGGAAACTGCAGTGTAAGGTTAGTTAGTTTCATTATTCCAGTGTACTATTGTTAATTTTTCCAGTGTATTAATTTCACATTTACTATATGTATTTAAAAATAGCTTCTTAATTTTTATATGTAAATCTGTATAACTTAGAATTTAACCCTCTTTTCTCAGTCTTTTAAAATTTGTCTTTATGAATAGGTTATAGAAATTTTCTGTTTTGTTTTTCATTCAATATTGATTTTAATTTCACATTGTTATTAAACAGCCTGAAGATGAGCGTATTGCTCGAAACGTTGCGCATTAAAGAAGACTTTTCATGGCATTTACATTTCTCCTTGTCATTGGATTTTCCTAAATATTAAATTGAAGCTCTGTAGAAGCAACCCGCATGATTATATATATTCAAGGTATGGACAAGATGGCCTCAGGGCTTATCGCCATGTTTGGAAGACTTCACGAAAGTTTCTCAAGTCAAAACTGGACTGTTATTTTCTTGAAATGTGTCGGACCTGCAGGGTTTTCCCGAAATTTGTTTACTTCAAACTCTACCGTGACAATCTATATGACTCTGAATTTTATCAATCGTCCTGGAATATTTATTAAATAATGAAATTAATTATAAAATCAAAATATCAGATTCGCATAACAAGTCTCTTGGGCATTATATAACTACTCTTAAAAATACCTTGTCGTTGTTGGACTATTTATTAATAATTTCTCTTGTACAACGTGAACTAGAAAAATTTCACTCTACCATCTTGGAAACACATGAACGTAAGTTAAAGGCTTTGGGAATGAATTCACCAAATTTTTTCAATTCAGATAAGGTAATTTCGAATCTTTCTAGTTACACACTCTCCCCTCGGGAAAAGTTTTTACTGTCACTTGGTTTGCAATTTAAGCTTCGTTGTTTCAAATATATAAGCCTTCGTTTTTTCTTTACTTTGAAAAATTTTTTTCAATGGCTTGAAAAATGTTCCCCATGTGGTGAATTCAATAATTTCAAATGTCAGTTCTCAAATTTAACTCAAGAATTTTTCATAAACTTAGAAATCTTAAATTTCAATCTTTCATATTAGGAAGAGTGATTTGCAGTGTATTAAGAATTTGGCAAAGAACCAGGAGATTGTTGTGACTAGACCAGACAAGGGTAACGGAGTGGTTATTTTGAATAAATCGGACTACAAAACAAAACTAATGAAATCCTAAGTGATCTTACTAAATTCAAACAAATTCTAGAACCTGTCAATAAAGTCATTGTAAGGTTAGAAGACCAGGTTAATAGATTCTGTCACGACCTAAAGTCTTTAAAGATAAAAAAATGATACTTACTCTCAGTTGTTCGCATCTGGTGCTAATCTTGCTCAATTATACTGTCTGCCTAAAATCCATAAAGCTGGAACACCTCTCCGTCCTATTTTAGCTTCGTATAACTTACCCACTTTCAATTGGCAAAATTTGTTGTTCGTCTCCTGTCCCCCTTTGCGAAAAATGCTTACACTATAAATAACTCGTTTGAATTCCAAAAAGACCTCCTTGGTAAAAACTTCGATTCAAAAAAGTTTTTTGTCAGTTTTGATGTAAAGTCGCTTTTCACAAATGTACCTGTATCTGAAACTATTGCCATTATTTTAGATAGGGTTTTTAGCTCAGTTGATAATTTTCATGGTTTTTCATTGTCTCATTTTAAGGAACTTTTAGAATTGGTCTTCAAACAATGCTATTTCACTTTCAACAATAAGGTTTACCAACAAATTGATGGAGTAGGGATGGGATCACCTGTCGGACCGTTAGCAGCTGATTTTTTTATGACTCATTTAGAAAGTGTAATTTTTAGACAATCTCCCACTCATCTCAAGCCAATTTCTTTAACTTCCTAAATTCTTTGCACCCCAATATAACGTATACAATGGAAACTGAGCAAAATGGCTCCCTCCCCTTCTTAGATCTTTTAATTTCGAAAAACGGGTGATTCTATTACTACATCAGTTTACAGGAAACCCACTTTCACTGGTTTGGGCATGAATTTTTTTAGTTTTACTGATTTCAACTATAAGATGTCTTGTATTAAAACTCTCCTGTTCAGAGGATATAATTTGACCTCTAGTTTTACCTTACTTAATGATGAATTTAATAATCTAAGATCATACTTTACTAATAACAGTTTTCCTGTTCAATATGTAGACAAACTAATTAGATCCTTCTTAAATAATGTTTATAGCCCTCAACTTCCATGTATTACAGTGCCGAAGGATATAAAATATTTCTTGGTACCTGAAATGGGTCGTTTGAATAAGGAATTTAAGCTTAAATTTACAAAATTGTTAAGGAAATTTTTTTATCATACTGATTTCCGCATCATATTTATTAATAAAACGTCTTTAGGTAGCTTTTTTCTCAGCGAAGGATCGAACCCCTGACTCGTTGCGTAGCGGTGTTGTATATTTATTTACCTGCCCTAGGTGTCTCCTTGGGAATTACATTGGCAGCACTGTTCGCTCTCTCAGGGCTAGATTTTATTCGCATATGGGAATAAGTGGCCGAACAGGTAAAATTTTAAAAACTAAAGAAGTTTCGAGTATTCGCGAACACAGCATAAAATGTAAAACTGATGTCACTTTAGACAATTTTAAAATTCTTGGTTGTAATACTTGTCCCAACTCACTAAGAATTTTGGAATCGCTTTTCATTAAAACATTGTCCCCTAGTCTAAATGTTGACTCATCTGCCGTCCCCCTCAATTTGCTATGATCCCTCCTCCTTCCCCAATTCCTTATAATCCCCCCTTCCCCAATCGCCCTCGCCATCTCTTGTTTTTCCCGTCTTGCCTCTGCTCAAATCAGTTAGCCTCGGAAACTGCAGTGTAAGGTTAGTTAGTTTCATTATTCCAGTGTACTATTGTTAATTTTTCCAGTGTATTAATTTCACATTTACTATGTATTTAAAAATAGCTTCTTAATTTTTATATGTAAATCTGTATAACTTAGAATTTAACCCTTTTCTCAGTCTTTTAAAATTTGTCTTTATGAATAGGTTATAGAAATTTTCTGTTTTGTTTTTCATTCAATATTGATTTTAATTTCACATTGTTATTAAACAGCCTGAAGATGAGCGTATTGCTCGAAACGTTGCGCATTAAAGAAGACTTTTCATGGCATTTACATTTCTCCTTGTCATTGGATTTCTCCTAAATATTAAATTGAAGCTCTGTAGAAGCAACCCGCATGATTATATATATTCAAGGTATGGACACAAGATGGCCTCAGGGCTTATCGCCATGTTTGGAAGACTTCACGAAAGTTTCTCAAGTCAAAACTGGACTGTTATTTTCTTGAAATGTGTCGGACCTGCAGGGTTTTCCCGAAATTTGTTTACTTCAAACTCTACCGTGACAATCTATATGACTCTGAATTTTATCAATCGTCCCTGGAATATTTATTAAATAATGAAATTAATTATAAAATCAAAATATCAGATTCGCATAACAAGTCTCTTGGGCATTATATAACTACTCTTAAAAATACCTTGTCGTTGTTGGACTATTTATTAATAATTTCTCTTGTACAACGTGAACTAGAAAAATTTCACTCTACCATCTTGGAAACACATGAACGTAAGTTAAAGGCTTTGGGAATGAATTCACCAAATTTTTTCAATTCAGATAAGGTAATTTCGAATCTTTCTAGTTACACACTCCCCTCGGGAAAAGTTTTTACTGTCACTTGGTTTGCAATTTAAGCTTCCGTTGTTTCAAATATATAAGCCTTCGTTTTTTCTTTACTTTGAAATTTTTCAATGAAATGGGTCCTTTGAATAAGGAATTTAAGCTTAAATTTACAAAATTGTTAAGGAAATTTTTTTATCATACTGATTTCCGCATCATATTTATTAATAAAACGTCTTTAGGTAGCTTTTTCTCAGCGAAGGATCGAACCCCTGACTCGTTGCGTAGCGGTGTTGTATATTTATTTACCTGCCCTAGGTGTCTCCTTGGGAATTACATTGGCAGCACTGTTCGCTCTCTCAGGGCTAGATTTTATTCGCATATGGGAATAAGTGGCCGAACAGGTAAAATTTTAAAAACTAAAGAAGTTTCGAGTATTCGCGAACACAGCATAAAATGTAAACTGATGTCACTTTAGACAATTTTAAAATTCTTGGTTGTAATACTTGTCCCAACTCACTAAGAATTTTGGAATCGCTTTTCATTAAAACATTGTCCCCTAGTCTAAATGTTGACTCATCTGCCGTCCCCCTCAATTTGCTATGATCCCTCCTCCTTCCCCAATTCCTTATAATCCCCCCTTCCCCAATCGCCCTCGCCATCTCTTGTTTTTTCCCGTCTTGCCTCTGCTCAAATCAGTTAGCCTCGGAAACTGCAGTGTAAGGTTAGTTAGTTTCATTATTCCAGTGTACTATTGTTAATTTTTCCAGTGTATTAATTTCACATTTACCCTATATGTATTTAAAAATAGCTTCTTAATTTTTATATGTAAATCTGTATAACTTAGAATTTAACCCTCTTTTCTCAGTCTTTTAAAATTTGTCTTATGAATAGGTTATAGAAATTTTCTGTTTTGTTTTTCATTCAATATTGATTTTAATTTCACATTGTTATTAAACAGCCTGAAGATGAGCGTATTGCTCGAAACGTTGCGCATTAAAGAAGACTTTTCATGGCATTTACATTTCTCCTTGTCATTGGATTTCTCCTAAATATAAATTGAAGCTCTGTGAAGAACAACCCGCATGATTATTATATTAAGGTATGGACAAGATGGCCTCAGGGCTTATCGCCATGTTGGAAGACTTCACGAAAGTTTCTCCAGTCAAAAACTGGACTGTTATTTTCTTGAAATGTGTCGGACCTGCAGGGTTTTCCCGAAATTTGTTTACTTCAAACTCTACCGTGACAATCTATATGACTCTGAATTTTATCAATCGTCCCTGGAATATTATTAAATAATGAAATTAATTATAAAATCAAAATATCAGATTCGCATAACAAGTCTCTTGGGCATTATATAACTATCTTAAAATACCTTGTCGTTGTTGGACTATTTATTAATAATTTCTCTTGTACACGTGAACTAGAAAAATTTCACTCTACCATCTTGGAAACACATGAACGTAAGTTAAAGGCTTTGGGAATGAATTCACCAAATTTTTTCAATTCAGATAAGGTAATTTCGAATCTTTCTAGTTACACACTCTCCCTCGGGAAAAGTTTTTACTGTCACTTGGTTTGCAATTTAAGCTTCCGTTGTTTGAAATATATAAGCCTTCGTTTTTTCTTTACTTTGAAATTTTTTTCAATGAAATGGGTCCTTTGAATAAGGAATTTAAGCTTAAATTTACAAAATTGTTAAGGAAATTTTTTTATCATACTGATTTCCGCATCATATTTATTAATAAAACGTCTTTAGGTAGCTTTTTCTCAGCGAAGGATCGAACCCCTGACTCGTTGCGTAGCGGTGTTGTATATTTATTTACCTGCCCTAGGTGTCTCCTTGGGAATTACATTGGCAGCACTGTTCGCTCTCTCAGGGCTAGATTTTATTCGCATATGGGAATAAGTGGCCGAACAGGTAAATTTTAAAAACTAAAGAAGTTTCGAGTATTCGCGAACACAGCATAAAATGTAAAACTGATGTCACTTTAGACAATTTTAAAATTCTTGGTTGTAATACTTGTCCCAACTCACTAAGAATTTTGGAATCGCTTTTCATTAAAACATTGTCCCCTAGTCTAAATGTTGACTCATCTGCCGTCCCCCTCAATTTGCTATGATCCTCCTCCTTCCCCAATTCCTTATAATCCCCCCTTCCCCAATCGCCCTCGCCATCTCTTGTTTTTCCCGTCTTGCCTCTGCTCAAATCAGTTAGCCTCGGAAACTGCAGTGTAAGGTTAGTTAGTTTCATTATTCCAGTGTACTATTGTTAATTTTTCCAGTGTATTAATTTCACATTTACTATATGTATTTAAAAATAGCTTCTTAATTTTTATATGTAAATCTGTATAACTTAGAATTTAACCCTCTTTTCTCAGTCTTTTAAAATTTGTCTTTATGAATAGGTTATAGAAATTTTCTGTTTTGTTTTTCATTCAATATTGATTTTAATTTCACATTGTTATTAAACAGCCTGAAGATGAGCGTATTGCTCGAAACGTTGCGCATTAAAGAAGACTTTTCATGGCATTTACATTTCTCCTTGTCATTGGATTTCTCCTAAATATTAAATTGAAGCTCTGTAGAAGCAACCCGCATGATTATATATATTCAAGGTATGGACAAGATGGCCTCAGGGCTTATCGCCATGTTTGGAAGACTTCACGAAAGTTTCTCAAGTCAAAACTGGACTGTTATTTTCTTGAAATGTGTCGGACCTGCAGGGTTTTCCCGAAATTTGTTTACTTCAAACTCTACCGTGACAATCTATATGACTCTGAATTTTATCAATCGTCCCTGGAATATTTATTAAATAATGAAATTAATTATAAAATCAAATATCAGATTCGCATAACAAGTCTCTTGGGCATTATATAACTACTCTTAAAAATACCTTGTCGTTGTTGGACTATTTATTAATAATTTCTCTTGTACAACGTGAACTAGAAAAATTTCACTCTACCATCTTGGAAACACATGAACGTAAGTTAAAGGCTTTGGGAATGAATTCACCAAATTTTTTCAATTCAGATAAGGTAATTTCGAATCTTTCTAGTTACACACTCTCCCCTCGGGAAAAGTTTTTACTGTCACTTGGTTTGCAATTTAAGCTTCCGTTGTTTGAAATATATAAGCCTTCGTTTTTTCTTTACTTTGAAATTTTTTCAATGAAATGGGTCCTTTGAATAAGGAATTTAAGCTTAAATTTACAAAATTGTTAAGGAAATTTTTTTATCATACTGATTTCCGCATCATATTTATTAATAAAACGTCTTTAGGTAGCTTTTTCTCAGCGAAGGATCGAACCCCTGACTCGTTGCGTAGCGGTGTTGTATATTTATTTACCTGCCCTAGGTGTCTCCTTGGGAATTACATTGGCAGCACTGTTCGCTCTCTCAGGGCTAGATTTTATTCGCATATGGGAATAAGTGGCCGAACAGGTAAAATTTTAAAAACTAAAGAAGTTTCGAGTATTCGCGAACACAGCATAAAATGTAAAACTGATGTCACTTTAGACAATTTTAAAATTCTTGGTTGTAATACTTGTCCCAACTCACTAAGAATTTTGGAATCGCTTTTCATTAAAACATTGTCCCCTAGTCTAAATGTTGACTCATCTGCCGTCCCCCTCAATTTGCTATGATCCCTCCTCCTTCCCCAATTCCTTATAATCCCCCCTTCCCCAATCGCCCTCGCCATCTCTTGTTTTTCCCGTCTTGCCTCTGCTCAAATCAGTTAGCCTCGGAAACTGCAGTGTAAGGTTAGTTAGTTTCATTATTCCAGTGTACTATTGTTAATTTTTCCAGTGTATTAATTTCACATTTACTATATGTATTTAAAAATAGCTTCTTAATTTTTATATGTAAATCTGTATAACTTAGAATTTAACCCTCTTTTCTCAGTCTTTTAAAATTTGTCTTTATGAATAGGTATAGAAATTTTCTGTTTTGTTTTTCATTCAATATTGATTTTAATTTCACATTGTTATTAAACAGCCTGAAGATGAGCGTATTGCTCGAAACGTTGCGCATTAAAGAAGACTTTTCATGGCATTTACATTTCTCCTTGTCATTGGATTTCTCCTAAATATTAAATTGAAGCTCTGTAGAAGCAACCCGCATGATTATATATATTCAAGGTATGGACAAGATGGCCTCAGGGCTTATCGCCATGTTTGGAAGACTTCACGAAAGTTTCTCAAGTCAAAACTGGACTGTTATTTTCTTGAAATGTGTCGGACCTGCAGGGTTTTCCCGAAATTTGTTTACTTCAAACTCTACCGTGACAATCTATATGACTCTGAATTTTATCAATCGTCCCTGGAATATTTATTAAATAATGAAATTAATTATAAAATCAAAATATCAGATTCGCATAACAAGTCTCTTGGGCATTATATAACTACTCTTAAAAATACCTTGTCGTTGTTGGACTATTTATTAATAATTTCTCTTGTACAACGTGAACTAGAAAAATTTCACTCTACCATCTTGGAAACACATGAACGTAAGTTAAAGGCTTTGGGAATGAATTCACCAAATTTTTTCAATTCAGATAAGGTAATTTCGAATCTTTCTAGTTACACACTCTCCCCTCGGGAAAAGTTTTTACTGTCACTTGGTTTGCAATTTAAGCTTCCGTTGTTTCAAATATATAAGCCTTCGTTTTTTCTTTACTTTGAAAAATTTTTCAATGGCTTGAAAAATGTTCCCCATGTGGGTGAATTCAATAATTTCAAATGTCAGTTCTCAAATTTAACTCAAGAATTTTTTCATAAACTTAGAAATCTTAAATTTCAATCTTTCATATTTAGGAAGAGTGATTTGCAGTGTATTAAGAATTTGGCAAAGAACCAGGAGATTGTTGTGACTAGACCAGACAAGGGTAACGGAGTGGTTATTTTGAATAAATCGGACTACATAAACAAAACTAATGAAATCCTAAGTGATCTTACTAAATTCAAACAAATTCTAGAACCTGTCAATAAAGTCATTGTAAGGTTAGAAGACCAGGTTAATAGATTTCTGTCACGACTAAAGTCTTTAAAGATAATAAAAAATGATACTTACTCTCAGTTGTTCGCATCTGGTGCTAATCTTGCTCAATTATACTGTCTGCCTAAAATCCATAAAGCTGGAACACCTCTCCGTCCTATTTTAGCTTCGTATAACTTACCCACCTTTCAATTGGCAAAATTTGTTGTTCGTCTCCTGTCCCCCTTTGCGAAAAATGCTTACACTATAAATAACTCGTTTGAATTCCAAAAAGACCTCCTTGGTAAAAACTTCGATTCAAAAAAGTTTTTTGTCAGTTTTGATGTAAAGTCGCTTTTCACAAATGTACCTGTATCTGAAACTATTGCCATTATTTTAGATAGGGTTTTTAGCTCAGTTGATAATTTTCATGGTTTTTCATTGTCTCATTTTAAGGAACTTTTAGAATTGGTCTTCAAACAATGCTATTTCACTTTCAACAATAAGGTTTACCAACAAATTGATGGAGTAGGGATGGGATCACCTGTCGGACCGTTAGCAGCTGATTTTTTTATGACTCATTTAGAAAGTGTAATTTTTAGACAATCTCCCACTCATCTCAAGCCAATTTTCTTTAACTTCCTAAATTCTTTGCACCCCAATATAACGTATACAATGGAAACTGAGCAAAATGGCTCCCTCCCCTTCTTAGATCTTTTAATTTCGAAAAACGGTGATTCTATTACTACATCAGTTTACAGGAAACCCACTTTCACTGGTTTGGGCATGAATTTTTTTAGTTTTACTGATTTCAACTATAAGATGTCTTGTATTAAAACTCTCCTGTTCAGAGGATATAATTTGACCTCTAGTTTTACCTTACTTAATGATGAATTTAATAATCTAAGATCATACTTTACTAATAACAGTTTTCCTGTTCAATATGTAGACAAACTAATTAGATCCTTCTTAAATAATGTTTATAGCCCTCAACTTCCATGTATTACAGTGCCGAAGGATATAAAATATTTCTTGGTACCTGAAATGGGTCGTTTGAATAAGGAATTTAAGCTTAAATTTACAAAATTGTTAAGGAAATTTTTTTATCATACTGATTTCCGCATCATATTTATTAATAAAACGTCTTTAGGTAGCTTTTTCTCAGCGAAGGATCGAACCCCTGACTCGTTGCGTAGCGGTGTTGTATATTTATTTACCTGCCCTAGGTGTCTCCTTGGGAATTACATTGGCAGCACTGTTCGCTCTCTCAGGGCTAGATTTTATTCGCATATGGGAATAAGTGGCCGAACAGGTAAAATTTTAAAAACTAAAGAAGTTTCGAGTATTCGCGAACACAGCATAAAATGTAAAACTGATGTCACTTTAGACAATTTTAAAATTCTTGGTTGTAATACTTGTCCCAACTCACTAAGAATTTTGGAATCGCTTTTCATTAAAACATTGTCCCCTAGTCTAAATGTTGACTCATCTGCCGTCCCCCTCAATTTGCTATGATCCCTCCTCCTTCCCCAATTCCTTATAATCCCCCCTTCCCCAATCGCCCTCGCCATCTCTTGTTTTTCCCGTCTTGCCTCTGCTCAAATCAGTTAGCCTCGGAAACTGCAGTGTAAGGTTAGTTAGTTTCATTATTCCAGTGTACTATTGTTAATTTTTCCAGTGTATTAATTTCACATTTACTATATGTATTTAAAAATAGCTTCTTAATTTTTATATGTAAATCTGTATAACTTAGAATTTAACCCTCTTTTCTCAGTCTTTTAAAATTTGTCTTTATGAATAGGTTATAGAAATTTTCTGTTTTGTTTTTCATTCAATATTGATTTTAATTTCACATTGTTATTAAACAGCCTGAAGATGAGCGTATTGCTCGAAACGTTGCGCATTAAAGAAGACTTTTCATGGCATTTACATTTCTCCTTGTCATTGGATTTCTCCTAAATATTAAATTGAAGCTCTGTAGAAGCAACCCGCATGATTATATATATTCAAGGTATGGACAAGATGGCCTCAGGGCTTATCGCCATGTTTGGAAGACTTCACGAAAGTTTCTCAAGTCAAAACTGGACTGTTATTTTCTTGAAATGTGTCGGACCTGCAGGGTTTTCCCGAAATTTGTTTACTTCAAACTCTACCGTGACAATCTATATGACTCTGAATTTTATCAATCGTCCCTGGAATATTTATTAAATAATGAAATTAATTATAAAATCAAAATATCAGATTCGCATAACAAGTCTCTTGGGCATTATATAACTACTCTTAAAAATACCTTGTCGTTGTTGGACTATTTATTAATAATTTCTCTTGTACAACGTGAACTAGAAAAATTTCACTCTACCATCTTGGAAACACATGAACGTAAGTTAAAGGCTTTGGGAATGAATTCACCAAATTTTTTCAATTCAGATAAGGTAATTTCGAATCTTTCTAGTTACACACTCTCCCCTCGGGAAAAGTTTTTACTGTCACTTGGTTTGCAATTTAAGCTTCCGTTGTTTGAAATATATAAGCCTTCGTTTTTTCTTTACTTTGAAATTTTTTTCAATGAAATGGGTCCTTTGAATAAGGAATTTAAGCTTAAATTTACAAAATTGTTAAGGAAATTTTTTTATCATACTGATTTCCGCATCATATTTATTAATAAAACGTCTTTAGGTAGCTTTTTCTCAGCGAAGGATCGAACCCCTGACTCGTTGCGTAGCGGTGTTGTATATTTATTTACCTGCCCTAGGTGTCTCCTTGGGAATTACATTGGCAGCACTGTTCGCTCTCTCAGGGCTAGATTTTATTCGCATATGGGAATAAGTGGCCGAACAGGTAAAATTTTAAAAACTAAAGAAGTTTCGAGTATTCGCGAACACAGCATAAAATGTAAAACTGATGTCACTTTAGACAATTTTAAAATTCTTGGTTGTAATACTTGTCCCAACTCACTAAGAATTTTGGAATCGCTTTTCATTAAAACATTGTCCCCTAGTCTAAATGTTGACTCATCTGCCGTCCCCCTCAATTTGCTATGATCCCTCCTCCTTCCCCAATTCCTTATAATCCCCCCTTCCCCAATCGCCCTCGCCATCTCTTGTTTTTCCCGTCTTGCCTCTGCTCAAATCAGTTAGCCTCGGAAACTGCAGTGTAAGGTTAGTTAGTTTCATTATTCCAGTGTACTATTGTTAATTTTTCCAGTGTATTAATTTCACATTTACTATATGTATTTAAAAATAGCTTCTTAATTTTTATATGTAAATCTGTATAACTTAGAATTTAACCCTCTTTTCTCAGTCTTTTAAAATTTGTCTTTATGAATAGGTTATAGAAATTTTCTGTTTTGTTTTTCATTCAATATTGATTTTAATTTCACATTGTTATTAAACAGCCTGAAGATGAGCGTATTGCTCGAAACGTTGCGCATTAAAGAAGACTTTTCATGGCATTTACATTTCTCCTTGTCATTGGATTTCTCCTAAATATTAAATTGAAGCTCTGTAGAAGCAACCCGCATGATTATATATATTCAAGGTATGGACAAGATGGCCTCAGGGCTTATCGCCATGTTTGGAAGACTTCACGAAAGTTTCTCAAGTCAAAACTGGACTGTTATTTTCTTGAAATGTGTCGGACCTGCAGGGTTTTCCCGAAATTTGTTTACTTCAAACTCTACCGTGACAATCTATATGACTCTGAATTTTATCAATCGTCCCTGGAATATTTATTAAATAATGAAATTAATTATAAAATCAAAATATCAGATTCGCATAACAAGTCTCTTGGGCATTATATAACTACTCTTAAAAATACCTTGTCGTTGTTGGACTATTTATTAATAATTTCTCTTGTACAACGTGAACTAGAAAAATTTCACTCTACCATCTTGGAAACACATGAACGTAAGTTAAAGGCTTTGGGAATGAATTCACCAAATTTTTTCAATTCAGATAAGGTAATTTCGAATCTTTCTAGTTACACACTCTCCCCTCGGGAAAAGTTTTTACTGTCACTTGGTTTGCAATTTAAGCTTCCGTTGTTTCAAATATATAAGCCTTCGTTTTTTCTTTACTTTGAAAATTTTTCAATGGCTTGAAAAATGTTCCCCATGTGGGTGAATTCAATAATTTCAAATGTCAGTTCTCAAATTTAACTCAAGAATTTTTTCATAAACTTAGAAATCTTAAATTTCAATCTTTCATATTTAGGAAGAGTGATTTGCAGTGTATTAAGAATTTGGCAAAGAACCAGGAGATTGTTGTGACTAGACCAGACAAGGGTAACGGAGTGGTTATTTTGAATAAATCGGACTACATAAACAAAACTAATGAAATCCTAAGTGATCTTACTAAATTCAAACAAATTCTAGAACCTGTCAATAAAGTCATTGTAAGGTTAGAAGACCAGGTTAATAGATTTCTGTCACGACTAAAGTCTTTAAAGATAATAAAAAATGATACTTACTCTCAGTTGTTCGCATCTGGTGCTAATCTTGCTCAATTATACTGTCTGCCTAAAATCCATAAAGCTGGAACACCTCTCCGTCCTATTTTAGCTTCGTATAACTTACCCACCTTTCAATTGGCAAAATTTGTTGTTCGTCTCCTGTCCCCCTTTGCGAAAAATGCTTACACTATAAATAACTCGTTTGAATTCCAAAAAGACCTCCTTGGTAAAAACTTCGATTCAAAAAAGTTTTTTGTCAGTTTTGATGTAAAGTCGCTTTTCACAAATGTACCTGTATCTGAAACTATTGCCATTATTTTAGATAGGGTTTTTAGCTCAGTTGATAATTTTCATGGTTTTTCATTGTCTCATTTTAAGGAACTTTTAGAATTGGTCTTCAAACAATGCTATTTCACTTTCAACAATAAGGTTTACCAACAAATTGATGGAGTAGGGATGGGATCACCTGTCGGACCGTTAGCAGCTGATTTTTTTATGACTCATTTAGAAAGTGTAATTTTTAGACAATCTCCCACTCATCTCAAGCCAATTTCTATCGACGCTTCGTATGATTCGATAGCAGTCTTTGATAATGCGGTACAAGCGCAACAATTCTTTAACTTCCTAAATTCTTTGCACCCCAATATAACGTATACAATGGAAACTGAGCAAAATGGCTCCCTCCCCTTCTTAGATCTTTTAATTTCGAAAAACGGTGATTCTATTACTACATCAGTTTACAGGAAACCCACTTTCACTGGTTTGGGCATGAATTTTTTTAGTTTTACTGATTTCAACTATAAGATGTCTTGTATTAAAACTCTCCTGTTCAGAGGATATAATTTGACCTCTAGTTTTACCTTACTTAATGATGAATTTAATAATCTAAGATCATACTTTACTAATAACAGTTTTCCTGTTCAATATGTAGACAAACTAATTAGATCCTTCTTAAATAATGTTTATAGCCCTCAACTTCCATGTATTACAGTGCCGAAGGATATAAAATATTTCTTGGTACCTGAAATGGGTCGTTTGAATAAGGAATTTAAGCTTAAATTTACAAAATTGTTAAGGAAATTTTTTTATCATACTGATTTCCGCATCATATTTATTAATAAAACGTCTTTAGGTAGCTTTTTCTCAGCGAAGGATCGAACCCCTGACTCGTTGCGTAGCGGTGTTGTATATTTATTTACCTGCCCTAGGTGTCTCCTTGGGAATTACATTGGCAGCACTGTTCGCTCTCTCAGGGCTAGATTTTATTCGCATATGGGAATAAGTGGCCGAACAGGTAAAATTTTAAAAACTAAAGAAGTTTCGAGTATTCGCGAACACAGCATAAAATGTAAAACTGATGTCACTTTAGACAATTTTAAAATTCTTGGTTGTAATACTTGTCCCAACTCACTAAGAATTTTGGAATCGCTTTTCATTAAAACATTGTCCCCTAGTCTAAATGTTGACTCATCTGCCGTCCCCCTCAATTTGCTATGATCCCTCCTCCTTCCCCAATTCCTTATAATCCCCCCTTCCCCAATCGCCCTCGCCATCTCTTGTTTTTCCCGTCTTGCCTCTGCTCAAATCAGTTAGCCTCGGAAACTGCAGTGTAAGGTTAGTTAGTTTCATTATTCCAGTGTACTATTGTTAATTTTTCCAGTGTATTAATTTCACATTTACTATATGTATTTAAAAATAGCTTCTTAATTTTTATATGTAAATCTGTATAACTTAGAATTTAACCCTCTTTTCTCAGTCTTTTAAAATTTGTCTTTATGAATAGGTTATAGAAATTTTCTGTTTTGTTTTTCATTCAATATTGATTTTAATTTCACATTGTTATTAAACAGCCTGAAGATGAGCGTATTGCTCGAAACGTTGCGCATTAAAGAAGACTTTTCATGGCATTTACATTTCTCCTTGTCATTGGATTTCTCCTAAATATTAAATTGAAGCTCTGTAGAAGCAACCCGCATGATTATATATATTCAAGGTATGGACAAGATGGCCTCAGGGCTTATCGCCATGTTTGGAAGACTTCACGAAAGTTTCTCAAGTCAAAACTGGACTGTTATTTTCTTGAAATGTGTCGGACCTGCAGGGTTTTCCCGAAATTTGTTTACTTCAAACTCTACCGTGACAATCTATATGACTCTGAATTTTATCAATCGTCCCTGGAATATTTATTAAATAATGAAATTAATTATAAAATCAAAATATCAGATTCGCATAACAAGTCTCTTGGGCATTATATAACTACTCTTAAAAATACCTTGTCGTTGTTGGACTATTTATTAATAATTTCTCTTGTACAACGTGAACTAGAAAAATTTCACTCTACCATCTTGGAAACACATGAACGTAAGTTAAAGGCTTTGGGAATGAATTCACCAAATTTTTTCAATTCAGATAAGGTAATTTCGAATCTTTCTAGTTACACACTCTCCCCTCGGGAAAAGTTTTTACTGTCACTTGGTTTGCAATTTAAGCTTCCGTTGTTTGAAATATATAAGCCTTCGTTTTTTCTTTACTTTGAAATTTTTTTCAATGAAATGGGTCCTTTGAATAAGGAATTTAAGCTTAAATTTACAAAATTGTTAAGGAAATTTTTTTATCATACTGATTTCCGCATCATATTTATTAATAAAACGTCTTTAGGTAGCTTTTTCTCAGCGAAGGATCGAACCCCTGACTCGTTGCGTAGCGGTGTTGTATATTTATTTACCTGCCCTAGGTGTCTCCTTGGGAATTACATTGGCAGCACTGTTCGCTCTCTCAGGGCTAGATTTTATTCGCATATGGGAATAAGTGGCCGAACAGGTAAAATTTTAAAAACTAAAGAAGTTTCGAGTATTCGCGAACACAGCATAAAATGTAAAACTGATGTCACTTTAGACAATTTTAAAATTCTTGGTTGTAATACTTGTCCCAACTCACTAAGAATTTTGGAATCGCTTTTCATTAAAACATTGTCCCCTAGTCTAAATGTTGACTCATCTGCCGTCCCCCTCAATTTGCTATGATCCCTCCTCCTTCCCCAATTCCTTATAATCCCCCCTTCCCCAATCGCCCTCGCCATCTCTTGTTTTTCCCGTCTTGCCTCTGCTCAAATCAGTTAGCCTCGGAAACTGCAGTGTAAGGTTAGTTAGTTTCATTATTCCAGTGTACTATTGTTAATTTTTCCAGTGTATTAATTTCACATTTACTATATGTATTTAAAAATAGCTTCTTAATTTTTATATGTAAATCTGTATAACTTAGAATTTAACCCTCTTTTCTCAGTCTTTTAAAATTTGTCTTTATGAATAGGTGATAGAAATTTTCTGTTTTGTTTTTCATTCAATATTGATTTTAATTTCACATTGTTATTAAACAGCCTGAAGATGAGCGTATTGCTCGAAACGTTGCGCATTAAAGAAGACTTTTCATGGCATTTACATTTCTCCTTGTCATTGGATTTCTCCTAAATATTAAATTGAAGCTCTGTAGAAGCAACCCGCATGATTATATATATTCAAGGTATGGACAAGATGGCCTCAGGGCTTATCGCCATGTTTGGAAGACTTCACGAAAGTTTCTCAAGTCAAAACTGGACTGTTATTTTCTTGAAATGTGTCGGACCTGCAGGGTTTTCCCGAAATTTGTTTACTTCAAACTCTACCGTGACAATCTATATGACTCTGAATTTTATCAATCGTCCCTGGAATATTTATTAAATAATGAAATTAATTATAAAATCAAAATATCAGATTCGCATAACAAGTCTCTTGGGCATTATATAACTACTCTTAAAAATACCTTGTCGTTGTTGGACTATTTATTAATAATTTCTCTTGTACAACGTGAACTAGAAAAATTTCACTCTACCATCTTGGAAACACATGAACGTAAGTTAAAGGCTTTGGGAATGAATTCACCAAATTTTTTCAATTCAGATAAGGTAATTTCGAATCTTTCTAGTTACACACTCTCCCCTCGGGAAAAGTTTTTACTGTCACTTGGTTTGCAATTTAAGCTTCCGTTGTTTCAAATATATAAGCCTTCGTTTTTTCTTTACTTTGAAAAATTTTTCAATGGCTTGAAAAATGTTCCCCATGTGGGTGAATTCAATAATTTCAAATGTCAGTTCTCAAATTTAACTCAAGAATTTTTTCATAAACTTAGAAATCTTAAATTTCAATCTTTCATATTTAGGAAGAGTGATTTGCAGTGTATTAAGAATTTGGCAAAGAACCAGGAGATTGTTGTGACTAGACCAGACAAGGGTAACGGAGTGGTTATTTTGAATAAATCGGACTACATAAACAAAACTAATGAAATCCTAAGTGATCTTACTAAATTCAAACAAATTCTAGAACCTGTCAATAAAGTCATTGTAAGGTTAGAAGACCAGGTTAATAGATTTCTGTCACGACTAAAGTCTTTAAAGATAATAAAAAATGATACTTACTCTCAGTTGTTCGCATCTGGTGCTAATCTTGCTCAATTATACTGTCTGCCTAAAATCCATAAAGCTGGAACACCTCTCCGTCCTATTTTAGCTTCGTATAACTTACCCACCTTTCAATTGGCAAAATTTGTTGTTCGTCTCCTGTCCCCCTTTGCGAAAAATGCTTACACTATAAATAACTCGTTTGAATTCCAAAAAGACCTCCTTGGTAAAAACTTCGATTCAAAAAAGTTTTTTGTCAGTTTTGATGTAAAGTCGCTTTTCACAAATGTACCTGTATCTGAAACTATTGCCATTATTTTAGATAGGGTTTTTAGCTCAGTTGATAATTTTCATGGTTTTTCATTGTCTCATTTTAAGGAACTTTTAGAATTGGTCTTCAAACAATGCTATTTCACTTTCAACAATAAGGTTTACCAACAAATTGATGGAGTAGGGATGGGATCACCTGTCGGACCGTTAGCAGCTGATTTTTTTATGACTCATTTAGAAAGTGTAATTTTTAGACAATCTCCCACTCATCTCAAGCCAATTTTCTATCACGCTTCAATTTTCTTAACTTAATTCTTTGCACCCCAATATAACGTATACAATGGAAACTGAGCAAAATGGCTCCCTCCCCTTCTTAGATCTTTTAATTTCGAAAAACGGTGATTCTATTACTACATCAGTTTACAGGAAACCCACTTTCACTGGTTTGGGCATGAATTTTTTTAGTTTTACTGATTTCAACTATAAGATGTCTTGTATTAAAACTCTCCTGTTCAGAGGATATAATTTGACCTCTAGTTTTACCTTACTTAATGATGAATTTAATAATCTAAGATCATACTTTACTAATAACAGTTTTCCTGTTCAATATGTAGACAAACTAATTAGATCCTTCTTAAATAATGTTTATAGCCCAACTTCCATGTATTACAGTGCCGAAGGATATAAAATATTTCTTGGTACCTGAAATGGGTCGTTTGAATAAGGAATTTAAGCTTAAATTTACAAAATTGTTAAGGAAATTTTTTTATCATACTGATTTCCGCATCATATTTATTAATAAAACGTCTTTAGGTAGCTTTTTCTCAGCGAAGGATCGAACCCCTGACTCGTTGCGTAGCGGTGTTGTATATTTATTTACCTGCCCTAGGTGTCTCCTTGGGAATTACATTGGCAGCACTGTTCGCTCTCTCAGGGCTAGATTTTATTCGCATATGGGAATAAGTGGCCGAACAGGTAAAATTTTAAAAACTAAAGAAGTTTCGAGTATTCGCGAACACAGCATAAAATGTAAAACTGATGTCACTTTAGACAATTTTAAAATTCTTGGTTGTAATACTTGTCCCAACTCACTAAGAATTTTGGAATCGCTTTTCATTAAAACATTGTCCCCTAGTCTAAATGTTGACTCATCTGCCGTCCCCCTCAATTTGCTATGATCCCTCCTCCTTCCCCAATTCCTTATAATCCCCCCTTCCCCAATCGCCCTCGCCATCTCTTGTTTTTCCCGTCTTGCCTCTGCTCAAATCAGTTAGCCTCGGAAACTGCAGTGTAAGGTTAGTTAGTTTCATTATTCCAGTGTACTATTGTTAATTTTTCCAGTGTATTAATTTCACATTTACTATATGTATTTAAAAATAGCTTCTTAATTTTTATATGTAAATCTGTATAACTTAGAATTTAACCCTCTTTTCTCAGTCTTTTAAAATTTGTCTTTATGAATAGGTTATAGAAATTTTCTGTTTTGTTTTTCATTCAATATTGATTTTAATTTCACATTGTTATTAAACAGCCTGAAGATGAGCGTATTGCTCGAAACGTTGCGCATTAAAGAAGACTTTTCATGGCATTTACATTTCTCCTTGTCATTGGATTTCTCCTAAATATTAAATTGAAGCTCTGTAGAAGCAACCCGCATGATTATATATATTCAAGGTATGGACAAGATGGCCTCAGGGCTTATCGCCATGTTTGGAAGACTTCACGAAAGTTTCTCAAGTCAAAACTGGACTGTTATTTTCTTGAAATGTGTCGGACCTGCAGGGTTTTCCCGAAATTTGTTTACTTCAAACTCTACCGTGACAATCTATATGACTCTGAATTTTATCAATCGTCCCTGGAATATTTATTAAATAATGAAATTAATTATAAAATCAAAATATCAGATTCGCATAACAAGTCTCTTGGGCATTATATAACTACTCTTAAAAATACCTTGTCGTTGTTGGACTATTTATTAATAATTTCTCTTGTACAACGTGAACTAGAAAAATTTCACTCTACCATCTTGGAAACACATGAACGTAAGTTAAAGGCTTTGGGAATGAATTCACCAAATTTTTTCAATTCAGATAAGGTAATTTCGAATCTTTCTAGTTACACACTCTCCCCTCGGGAAAAGTTTTTACTGTCACTTGGTTTGCAATTTAAGCTTCCGTTGTTTGAAATATATAAGCCTTCGTTTTTTCTTTACTTTGAAATTTTTTTCAATGAAATGGGTCCTTTGAATAAGGAATTTAAGCTTAAATTTACAAAATTGTTAAGGAAATTTTTTTATCATACTGATTTCCGCATCATATTTATTAATAAAACGTCTTTAGGTAGCTTTTTCTCAGCGAAGGATCGAACCCCTGACTCGTTGCGTAGCGGTGTTGTATATTTATTTACCTGCCCTAGGTGTCTCCTTGGGAATTACATTGGCAGCACTGTTCGCTCTCTCAGGGCTAGATTTTATTCGCATATGGGAATAAGTGGCCGAACAGGTAAAATTTTAAAAACTAAAGAAGTTTCGAGTATTCGCGAACACAGCATAAAATGTAAAACTGATGTCACTTTAGACAATTTTAAAATTCTTGGTTGTAATACTTGTCCCAACTCACTAAGAATTTTGGAATCGCTTTTCATTAAAACATTGTCCCCTAGTCTAAATGTTGACTCATCTGCCGTCCCCCTCAATTTGCTATGATCCCTCCTCCTTCCCCAATTCCTTATAATCCCCCCTTCCCCAATCGCCCTCGCCATCTCTTGTTTTTCCCGTCTTGCCTCTGCTCAAATCAGTTAGCCTCGGAAACTGCAGTGTAAGGTTAGTTAGTTTCATTATTCCAGTGTACTATTGTTAATTTTTCCAGTGTATTAATTTCACATTTACTATATGTATTTAAAAATAGCTTCTTAATTTTTATATGTAAATCTGTATAACTTAGAATTTAACCCTCTTTTCTCAGTCTTTTAAAATTTGTCTTTATGAATAGGTTATAGAAATTTTCTGTTTTGTTTTTCATTCAATATTGATTTTAATTTCACATTGTTATTAAACAGCCTGAAGATGAGCGTATTGCTCGAAACGTTGCGCATTAAAGAAGACTTTTCATGGCATTTACATTTCTCCTTGTCATTGGATTTCTCCTAAATATTAAATTGAAGCTCTGTAGAAGCAACCCGCATGATTATATATATTCAAGGTATGGACAAGATGGCCTCAGGGCTTATCGCCATGTTTGGAAGACTTCACGAAAGTTTCTCAAGTCAAAACTGGACTGTTATTTTCTTGAAATGTGTCGGACCTGCAGGGTTTTCCCGAAATTTGTTTACTTCAAACTCTACCGTGACAATCTATATGACTCTGAATTTTATCAATCGTCCCTGGAATATTTATTAAATAATGAAATTAATTATAAAATCAAAATATCAGATTCGCATAACAAGTCTCTTGGGCATTATATAACTACTCTTAAAAATACCTTGTCGTTGTTGGACTATTTATTAATAATTTCTCTTGTACAACGTGAACTAGAAAAATTTCACTCTACCATCTTGGAAACACATGAACGTAAGTTAAAGGCTTTGGGAATGAATTCACCAAATTTTTTCAATTCAGATAAGGTAATTTCGAATCTTTCTAGTTACACACTCTCCCCTCGGGAAAAGTTTTTACTGTCACTTGGTTTGCAATTTAAGCTTCCGTTGTTTCAAATATATAAGCCTTCGTTTTTTCTTTACTTTGAAAAATTTTTTCAATGGCTTGAAAAATGTTCCCCATGTGGGTGAATTCAATAATTTCAAATGTCAGTTCTCAAATTTAACTCAAGAATTTTTTCATAAACTTAGAAATCTTAAATTTCAATCTTTCATATTTAGGAAGAGTGATTTGCAGTGTATTAAGAATTTGGCAAAGAACCAGGAGATTGTTGTGACTAGACCAGACAAGGGTAACGGAGTGGTTATTTTGAATAAATCGGACTACATAAACAAAACTAATGAAATCCTAAGTGATCTTACTAAATTCAAACAAATTCTAGAACCTGTCAATAAAGTCATTGTAAGGTTAGAAGACCAGGTTAATAGATTTCTGTCACGACTAAAGTCTTTAAAGATAATAAAAAATGATACTTACTCTCAGTTGTTCGCATCTGGTGCTAATCTTGCTCAATTATACTGTCTGCCTAAAATCCATAAAGCTGGAACACCTCTCCGTCCTATTTTAGCTTCGTATAACTTACCCACGTTTCAATTGGCAAAATTTGTTGTTCGTCTCCTGTCCCCCTTTGCGAAAAATGCTTACACTATAAATAACTCGTTTGAATTCCAAAAAGACCTCCTTGGTAAAAACTTCGATTCAAAAAAGTTTTTTGTCAGTTTTGATGTAAAGTCGCTTTTCACAAATGTACCTGTATCTGAAACTATTGCCATTATTTTAGATAGGGTTTTTAGCTCAGTTGATAATTTTCATGGTTTTTCATTGTCTCATTTTAAGGAACTTTTAGAATTGGTCTTCAAACAATGCTATTTCACTTTCAACAATAAGGTTTACCAACAAATTGATGGAGTAGGGATGGGATCACCTGTCGGACCGTTAGCAGCTGATTTTTTTATGACTCATTTAGAAAGTGTAATTTTTAGACAATCTCCCACTCATCTCAAGCCAATTTTCTATCGACGCTTCGTTGATGATTCGATAGCAGTCTTTGATAATGCGGTACAAGCGCAACAATTCTTTAACTTCCTAAATTCTTTGCACCCCAATATAACGAATACAATGGAAACTGAGCAAAATGGCTCCCTCCCTTCTTAGATCTTTTAATTTCGAAAAACGGTGATTCTATTACTACATCAGTTTACAGGAAACCCACTTTCACTGGTTTGGGCATGAATTTTTTTAGTTTTACTGATTTCAACTATAAGATGTCTTGTATTAAAACTCTCCTGTTCAGAGGATATAATTTGACCTCTAGTTTTACCTTACTTAATGATGAATTTAATAATCTAAGATCATACTTTACTAATAATAGTTTTCCTGTTCAATATGTAGACAAACTAATTAGATCCTTCTTAAATAATGTTTATAGCCCTCAACTTCCATGTATTACAGTGCCGAAGGATATAAAATATTTCTTGGTACCTGAAATGGGTCCTTTGAATAAGGAATTTAAGCTTAAATTTACAAAATTGTTAAGGAAATTTTTTTATCATACTGATTTCCGCATCATATTTATTAATAAAACGTCTTTAGGTAGCTTTTTCTCAGCGAAGGATCGAACCCCTGACTCGTTGCGTAGCGGTGTTGTATATTTATTTACCTGCCCTAGGTGTCTCCTTGGGAATTACATTGGCAGCACTGTTCGCTCTCTCAGGGCTAGATTTTATTCGCATATGGGAATAAGTGGCCGAACAGGTAAAATTTTAAAAACTAAGAAGTTTCGAGTATTCGCGAACACAGCATAAAATGTAAAACTGATGTCACTTTAGACAATTTTAAAATTCTTGGTTGTAATACTTGTCCCAACTCACTAAGAATTTTGGAATCGCTTTTCATTAAAACATTGTCCCCTAGTCTAAATGTTGACTCATCTGCCGTCCCCCTCAATTTGCTATGATCCCTCCTCCTTCCCCAATTCCTTATAATCCCCCCTTCCCCAATCGCCCTCGCCATCTCTTGTTTTTCCCGTCTTGCCTCTGCTCAAATCAGTTAGCCTCGGAAACTGCAGTGTAAGGTTAGTTAGTTTCATTATTCCAGTGTACTATTGTTAATTTTTCCAGTGTATTAATTTCACATTTACTATATGTATTTAAAAATAGCTTCTTAATTTTTATATGTAAATCTGTATAACTTAGAATTTAACCCTCTTTTCTCAGTCTTTTAAAATTTGTCTTTATGAATAGGTTATAGAAATTTTCTGTTTTGTTTTTCATTCAATATTGATTTTAATTTCACATTGTTATTAAACAGCCTGAAGATGAGCGTATTGCTCGAAACGTTGCGCATTAAAGAAGACTTTTCATGGCATTTACATTTCTCCTTGTCATTGGATTTTTCCTAAATATTAAATTGAAGCTCTGTAGAAGCAACCCGCATGATTATATATATTCAAGGTATGGACAAGATGGCCTCAGGGCTTATCGCCATGTTTGGAAGACTTCACGAAAGTTTCTCAAGTCAAAACTGGACTGTTATTTTCTTGAAATGTGTCGGACCTGCAGGGTTTTCCCGAAATTTGTTTACTTCAAACTCTACCGTGACAATCTATATGACTCTGAATTTTATCAATCGTCCCTGGAATATTTATTAAATAATGAAATTAATTATAAAATCAAAATATCAGATTCGCATAACAAGTCTCTTGGGCATTATATAACTACTCTTAAAAATACCTTGTCGTTGTTGGACTATTTATTAATAATTTCTCTTGTACAACGTGAACTAGAAAAATTTCACTCTACCATCTTGGAAACACATGAACGTAAGTTAAAGGCTTTGGGAATGAATTCACCAAATTTTTCAATTCAGATAAGGTAATTTCGAATCTTTCTAGTTACACACTCTCCCCTCGGGAAAAGTTTTTACTGTCACTTGGTTTGCAATTTAAGCTTCCGTTGTTTAAATATATAAGCCTTCGTTTTTTCTTTACTTTGAAATTTTTTCAATGAAATGGGTCCTTTGAATAAGGAATTTAAGCTTAAATTTACAAAATTGTTAAGGAAATTTTTTTATCATACTGATTTCCGCATCATATTTATTAATAAAACGTCTTTAGGTAGCTTTTTCTCAGCGAAGGATCGAACCCTGACTCGTTGCGTAGCGGTGTTGTATATTTATTTACCTGCCCTAGGTGTCTCCTTGGGAATTACATTGGCAGCACTGTTCGCTCTCTCAGGGCTAGATTTTATTCGCATATGGGAATAAGTGGCCGAACAGGTAAAATTTTAAAAACTAAAGAAGTTTCGAGTATTCGCGAACACAGCATAAAATGTAAAACTGATGTCACTTTAGACAATTTTAAAATTCTTGGTTGTAATACTTGTCCCAACTCACTAAGAATTTTGGAATCGCTTTTCATTAAAACATTGTCCCCTAGTCTAAATGTTGACTCATCTGCCGTCCCCCTCAATTTGCTATGATCCCTCCTCCTTCCCCAATTCCTTATAATCCCCCTTCCCCAATCGCCCTCGCCATCTCTTGTTTTTCCCGTCTTGCCTCTGCTCAAATCAGTTAGCCCGGAAACTGCAGTGTAAGGTTAGTTAGTTTCATTATTCCAGTGTACTATTGTTAATTTTTCCAGTGTATTAATTTCATTTACTATATGTATTTAAAAATAGCTTCTTAATTTTTATATGTAAATCTGTATAACTTAGAATTTAACCCTCTTTTCTCAGTCTTTTAAAATTTGTCTTTATGAATAGGTGATAGAAATTTTCTGTTTTGTTTTTCATTCAATATTGATTTTAATTTCACATTGTTATTAAACAGCCTGAAGATGAGCGTATTGCTCGAAACGTTGCGCATTAAAGAAGACTTTTCATGGCATTTACATTTCTCCTTGTCATTGGATTTCTCCTAAATATTAAATTGAAGCTCTGTAGAAGCAACCCGCATGATTATATATATTCAAGGTATGGACAAGATGGCCTCAGGGCTTATCGCCATGTTTGGAAGACTTCACGAAAGTTTCTCAAGTCAAAACTGGACTGTTATTTTCTTGAAATGTGTCGGACCTGCAGGGTTTTCCCGAAATTTGTTTACTTCAAACTCTACCGTGACAATCTACAGTGCCCGCGAAAAGTATCCGATCACCCTTGAAATTTGTATTTTTACATAAAAAACAAGTTTAAATGTATACTAACCTTATATTAGTATTTTGTCATCTGTCCTTTGGTTTGGATGACTTGTTCTAGACGTTTTGGCATGGATTTAATCAAGTTTTGACAAACTTCCACTGATATTTCCTTGCACCATACCTTTTTGATGGCCTCTTGTAATTTTCGACTGAGCCAGTGTCGTGGCATTCAACCTTATTTTTATTATTAGCCACAGATTTTCTATCGGATTGAGATCTGGACTATTACCAGGCCAATCCAAAATATCAAATTTATTGTCAGTAATCCATTTTGTCACTATTTTGGCCCTGTGACATGGTGCACCATCATGCATGTATGTTTTTGTCCTTTGGATTGCCATTGCCATTGGAAGTTTATCCTGTAGCATTGCTAAATACCGTGCACCATTCATAGTTGTGTTCTTCGGAAGAAAATATAAGTTTCCACGCCCATAGTAACCGAAACAACCCCAAACCATCACACTTGGAGGGTGTTTCATTGTCTTTAGGGTGTATTAGGGTCCATCCTATTTGAGCAATAGGCCGGCGAACCTTTTTGGACAACTTCTGAATGTCAAAAATGTCGACTCATCGCTAAATAAAACCTTCTTCCAGTCATCAACAGTCCAATGAATGTATTTTTTACAAAATGCGACACGTTTTTTACGCATTTTTTCATTAATGAACGGTTTCTTAGCAGCATGGCGAGATGGTAATCCGAGTTCTTTTTGGAGCCGCTCCTGGATAGTTCGTTCAGAAACACCAGATAAACAAATTATTCATATTAAATTTTATTTCTTTCGCAGTTATTGTTGGGTTTTTCAATACTAAACGTTTCATAAGTTTGTCTGTTCGCGAATTGTTTTTCTCGGTCTGCCAGATCGTTTTTAGGGACTGGCGTGGTTAGGCCACCATTGTTCTTAGCCCGTGAAACCCATAAATTAACGGTACTTTGGGATATGTTTAATTCCTTAGCTATCTGTCTCGTGATTCCCACATGCATGCAAAGCAACAATAGCACCTCGACAATCACTCTTAAGTTGTTTTTTAGCACACATTATATATAAATTTTATTTACCACTTTCTGTAAAAAAAAAAAAAAAATCAAGAAATTTACACAAACAGTGAATCTGACAAATTTGAGACACAGCCACCCGCAACGAAGGCTACCAGAACACTAATTTGAGAATGCGTTGGATAGCTCTCATATCAGCGAGCAACCTCAAAGTTACCAGATGTCGCTAGAACAAATAGAAAGTGAATTACGTGTCTCTGAATATCAAGGGAAAATATTGTATTTTCTTGAGTGATCGGATACTTTTCGCGGGCACTGTATAGACTCTGAATTTTATCAATCGTCCCTGGAATATTTATTAAATAATGAAATTAATTATAAAATCAAAATATCAGATTCGCATAACAAGTCTCTTGGGCATTATATAACTACTCTTAAAAATACCTTGTCGTTGTTGGACTATTTATTAATAATTTCTCTTGTACAACGTGAACTAGAAAAATTTCACTCTACCATCTTGGAAACACATGAACGTAAGTTAAAGGCTTTGGGAATGAATTCACCAAATTTTTCAATTCAGATAAGGTAATTTCGAATCTTTCTAGTTACACACTCTCCCCTCGGGAAAAGTTTTTACTGTCACTTGGTTTGCAATTTAAGCTTCCGTTGTTTCAAATATATAAGCCTTCGTTTTTTCTTTACTTTGAAAAATTTTTCAATGGCTTGAAAAATGTTCCCCATGTGGGTGAATTCAATAATTTCAAATGTCAGTTCTCAAATTTAACTCAAGAATTTTTTCATAAACTTAGAAATCTTAAATTTCAATCTTTCATATTTAGGAAGAGTGATTTGCAGTGTATTAAGAATTTGGCAAAGAACCAGGAGATTGTTGTGACTAGACCAGACAAGGGTAACGGAGTGGTTATTTTGAATAAATCGGACTACATAAACAAAACTAATGAAATCCTAAGTGATCTTACTAAATTCAAACAAATTCTAGAACCTGTCAATAAAGTCATTGTAAGGTTAGAAGACCAGGTTAATAGATTTCTGTCACGACTAAAGTCTTTAAAGATAATAAAAAATGATACTTACTCTCAGTTGTTCGCATCTGGTGCTAATCTTGCTCAATTATACTGTCTGCCTAAAATCCATAAAGCTGGAACACCTCTCCGTCCTATTTTAGCTTCGTATAACTTACCCACCTTTCAATTGGCAAAATTTGTTGTTCGTCTCCTGTCCCCCTTTGCGAAAAATGCTTACACTATAAATAACTCGTTTGAATTCCAAAAAGACCTCCTTGGTAAAAACTTCGATTCAAAAAAGTTTTTTGTCAGTTTTGATGTAAAGTCGCTTTTCACAAATGTACCTGTATCTGAAACTATTGCCATTATTTTAGATAGGGTTTTTAGCTCAGTTGATAATTTTCATGGTTTTTCATTGTCTCATTTTAAGGAACTTTTAGAATTGGTCTTCAAACAATGCTATTTCACTTTCAACAATAAGGTTTACCAACAAATTGATGGAGTAGGGATGGGATCACCTGTCGGACCGTTAGCAGCTGATTTTTTTATGACTCATTTAGAAAGTGTAATTTTTAGACAATCTCCCACTCATCTCAAGCCAATTTTCTATCGACGCTTCGTTGATGATTCGATAGCAGTCTTTGATAATGCGGTACAAGCGCAACAATTCTTTAACTTCCTAAATTCTTTGCACCCCAATATAACGTATACAATGGAAACTGAGCAAAATGGCTCCCTCCCCTTCTTAGATCTTTTAATTTCGAAAAACGGTGATTCTATTACTACATCAGTTTACAGGAAACCCACTTTCACTGGTTTGGGCATGAATTTTTTTAGTTTTACTGATTTCAACTATAAGATGTCTTGTATTAAAACTCTCCTGTTCAGAGGATATAATTTGACCTCTAGTTTTACCTTACTTAATGATGAATTTAATAATCTAAGATCATACTTTACTAATAATAGTTTTCCTGTTCAATATGTAGACAAACTAATTAGATCCTTCTTAAATAATGTTTATAGCCCTCAACTTCCATGTATTACAGTGCCGAAGGATATAAAATATTTCTTGGTACCTGAAATGGGTCTTTGAATAAGGAATTTAAGCTTAAATTTACAAAATTGTTAAGGAAATTTTTTTATCATACTGATTTCCGCATCATATTTATTAATAAAACGTCTTTAGGTAGCTTTTTCTCAGCGAAGGATCGAACCCCTGACTCGTTGCGTAGCGGTGTTGTATATTTATTTACCTGCCCTAGGTGTCTCCTTGGGAATTACATTGGCAGCACTGTTCGCTCTCTCAGGGCTAGATTTTATTCGCATATGGGAATAAGTGGCCGAACAGGTAAAATTTTAAAAACTAAAGAAGTTTCGAGTATTCGCGAACACAGCATAAAATGTAAAACTGATGTCACTTTAGACAATTTTAAAATTCTTGGTTGTAATACTTGTCCCAACTCACTAAGAATTTTGGAATCGCTTTTCATTAAAACATTGTCCCCTAGTCTAAATGTTGACTCATCTGCCGTCCCCCTCAATTTGCTATGATCCCTCCTCCTTCCCCAATTCCTTATAATCCCCCCTTCCCCAATCGCCCTCGCCATCTCTTGTTTTTCCCGTCTTGCCTCTGCTCAAATCAGTTAGCCTCGGAAACTGCAGTGTAAGGTTAGTTAGTTTCATTATTCCAGTGTACTATTGTTAATTTTTCCAGTGTATTAATTTCACATTTACTATATGTATTTAAAAATAGCTTCTTAATTTTTATATGTAAATCTGTATAACTTAGAATTTAACCCTCTTTTCTCAGTCTTTTAAAATTTGTCTTTATGAATAGGTTATAGAAATTTTCTGTTTTGTTTTTCATTCAATATTGATTTTAATTTCACATTGTTATTAAACAGCCTGAAGATGAGCGTATTGCTCGAAACGTTGCGCATTAAAGAAGACTTTTCATGGCATTTACATTTCTCCTTGTCATTGGATTTCTCCTAAATATTAAATTGAAGCTCTGTAGAAGCAACCCGCATGATTATATATATTCAAGGTATGGACAAGATGGCCTCAGGGCTTATCGCCATGTTTGGAAGACTTCACGAAAGTTTCTCAAGTCAAAACTGGACTGTTATTTTCTTGAAATGTGTCGGACCTGCAGGGTTTTCCCGAAATTTGTTTACTTCAAACTCTACCGTGACAATCTATATGACTCTGAATTTTATCAATCGTCCCTGGAATATTTATTAAATAATGAAATTAATTATAAAATCAAAATATCAGATTCGCATAACAAGTCTCTTGGGCATTATATAACTACTCTTAAAAATACCTTGTCGTTGTTGGACTATTTATTAATAATTTCTCTTGTACAACGTGAACTAGAAAAATTTCACTCTACCATCTTGGAAACACATGAACGTAAGTTAAAGGCTTTGGGAATGAATTCACCAAATTTTTTCAATTCAGATAAGGTAATTTCGAATCTTTCTAGTTACACACTCTCCCCTCGGGAAAAGTTTTTACTGTCACTTGGTTTGCAATTTAAGCTTCCGTTGTTTGAAATATATAAGCCTTCGTTTTTTCTTTACTTTGAAATTTTTTTCAATGAAATGGGTCCTTTGAATAAGGAATTTAAGCTTAAATTTACAAAATTGTTAAGGAAATTTTTTTATCATACTGATTTCCGCATCATATTTATTAATAAAACGTCTTTAGGTAGCTTTTTCTCAGCGAAGGATCGAACCCCTGACTCGTTGCGTAGCGGTGTTGTATATTTATTTACCTGCCCTAGGTGTCTCCTTGGGAATTACATTGGCAGCACTGTTCGCTCTCTCAGGGCTAGATTTTATTCGCATATGGGAATAAGTGGCCGAACAGGTAAAATTTTAAAAACTAAAGAAGTTTCGAGTATTCGCGAACACAGCATAAAATGTAAAACTGATGTCACTTTAGACAATTTTAAAATTCTTGGTTGTAATACTTGTCCCAACTCACTAAGAATTTTGGAATCGCTTTTCATTAAAACATTGTCCCCTAGTCTAAATGTTGACTCATCTGCCGTCCCCCTCAATTTGCTATGATCCCTCCTCCTTCCCCAATTCCTTATAATCCCCCCTTCCCCAATCGCCCTCGCCATCTCTTGTTTTTCCCGTCTTGCCTCTGCTCAAATCAGTTAGCCTCGGAAACTGCAGTGTAAGGTTAGTTAGTTTCATTATTCCAGTGTACTATTGTTAATTTTTCCAGTGTATTAATTTCACATTTACTATATGTATTTAAAAATAGCTTCTTAATTTTTATATGTAAATCTGTATAACTTAGAATTTAACCCTCTTTTCTCAGTCTTTTAAAATTTGTCTTTATGAATAGGTGATAGAAATTTTCTGTTTTGTTTTTCATTCAATATTGATTTTAATTTCACATTGTTATTAAACAGCCTGAAGATGAGCGTATTGCTCGAAACGTTGCGCATTAAAGAAGACTTTTCATGGCATTTACATTTCTCCTTGTCATTGGATTTCTCCTAAATATTAAATTGAAGCTCTGTAGAAGCAACCCGCATGATTATATATATTCAAGGTATGGACAAGATGGCCTCAGGGCTTATCGCCATGTTTGGAAGACTTCACGAAAGTTTCTCAAGTCAAAACTGGACTGTTATTTTCTTGAAATGTGTCGGACCTGCAGGGTTTTCCCGAAATTTGTTTACTTCAAACTCTACCGTGACAATCTATATGACTCTGAATTTTATCAATCGTCCCTGGAATATTTATTAAATAATGAAATTAATTATAAAATCAAAATATCAGATTCGCATAACAAGTCTCTTGGGCATTATATAACTACTCTTAAAAATACCTTGTCGTTGTTGGACTATTTATTAATAATTTCTCTTGTACAACGTGAACTAGAAAAATTTCACTCTACCATCTTGGAAACACATGAACGTAAGTTAAAGGCTTTGGGAATGAATTCACCAAATTTTTTCAATTCAGATAAGGTAATTTCGAATCTTTCTAGTTACACACTCTCCCCTCGGGAAAAGTTTTTACTGTCACTTGGTTTGCAATTTAAGCTTCCGTTGTTTCAAATATATAAGCCTTCGTTTTTTCTTTACTTTGAAAAATTTTTCAATGGCTTGAAAAATGTTCCCCATGTGGGTGAATTCAATAATTTCAAATGTCAGTTCTCAAATTTAACTCAAGAATTTTTTCATAAACTTAGAAATCTTAAATTTCAATCTTTCATATTTAGGAAGAGTGATTTGCAGTGTATTAAGAATTTGGCAAAGAACCAGGAGATTGTTGTGACTAGACCAGACAAGGGTAACGGAGTGGTTATTTTGAATAAATCGGACTACATAAACAAAACTAATGAAATCCTAAGTGATCTTACTAAATTCAAACAAATTCTAGAACCTGTCAATAAAGTCATTGTAAGGTTAGAAGACCAGGTTAATAGATTTCTGTCACGACTAAAGTCTTTAAAGATAATAAAAAATGATACTTACTCTCAGTTGTTCGCATCTGGTGCTAATCTTGCTCAATTATACTGTCTGCCTAAAATCCATAAAGCTGGAACACCTCTCCGTCCTATTTTAGCTTCGTATAACTTACCCACCTTTCAATTGGCAAAATTTGTTGTTCGTCTCCTGTCCCCCTTTGCGAAAAATGCTTACACTATAAATAACTCGTTTGAATTCCAAAAAGACCTCCTTGGTAAAAACTTCGATTCAAAAAAGTTTTTTGTCAGTTTTGATGTAAAGTCGCTTTTCACAAATGTACCTGTATCTGAAACTATTGCCATTATTTTAGATAGGGTTTTTAGCTCAGTTGATAATTTTCATGGTTTTTCATTGTCTCATTTTAAGGAACTTTTAGAATTGGTCTTCAAACAATGCTATTTCACTTTCAACAATAAGGTTTACCAACAAATTGATGGAGTAGGGATGGGATCACCTGTCGGACCGTTAGCAGCTGATTTTTTTATGACTCATTTAGAAAGTGTAATTTTTAGACAATCTCCCACTCATCTCAAGCCAATTTTCTTTAACTTCCTAAATTCTTTGCACCCCAATATAACGTATACAATGGAAACTGAGCAAAATGGCTCCCTCCCCTTCTTAGATCTTTTAATTTCGAAAAACGGTGATTCTATTACTACATCAGTTTACAGGAAACCCACTTTCACTGGTTTGGGCATGAATTTTTTTAGTTTTACTGATTTCAACTATAAGATGTCTTGTATTAAAACTCTCCTGTTCAGAGGATATAATTTGACCTCTAGTTTTACCTTACTTAATGATGAATTTAATAATCTAAGATCATACTTTACTAATAACAGTTTTCCTGTTCAATATGTAGACAAACTAATTAGATCCTTCTTAAATAATGTTTATAGCCCTCAACTTCCATGTATTACAGTGCCGAAGGATATAAAATATTTCTTGGTACCTGAAATGGGTCGTTTGAATAAGGAATTTAAGCTTAAATTTACAAAATTGTTAAGGAAATTTTTTTATCATACTGATTTCCGCATCATATTTATTAATAAAACGTCTTTAGGTAGCTTTTTCTCAGCGAAGGATCGAACCCCTGACTCGTTGCGTAGCGGTGTTGTATATTTATTTACCTGCCCTAGGTGTCTCCTTGGGAATTACATTGGCAGCACTGTTCGCTCTCTCAGGGCTAGATTTTATTCGCATATGGGAATAAGTGGCCGAACAGGTAAAATTTTAAAAACTAAAGAAGTTTCGAGTATTCGCGAACACAGCATAAAATGTAAAACTGATGTCACTTTAGACAATTTTAAAATTCTTGGTTGTAATACTTGTCCCAACTCACTAAGAATTTTGGAATCGCTTTTCATTAAAACATTGTCCCCTAGTCTAAATGTTGACTCATCTGCCGTCCCCCTCAATTTGCTATGATCCCTCCTCCTTCCCCAATTCCTTATAATCCCCCCTTCCCCAATCGCCCTCGCCATCTCTTGTTTTTCCCGTCTTGCCTCTGCTCAAATCAGTTAGCCTCGGAAACTGCAGTGTAAGGTTAGTTAGTTTCATTATTCCAGTGTACTATTGTTAATTTTTCCAGTGTATTAATTTCACATTTACTATATGTATTTAAAAATAGCTTCTTAATTTTTATATGTAAATCTGTATAACTTAGAATTTAACCCTCTTTTCTCAGTCTTTTAAAATTTGTCTTTATGAATAGGTTATAGAAATTTTCTGTTTTGTTTTTCATTCAATATTGATTTTAATTTCACATTGTTATTAAACAGCCTGAAGATGAGCGTATTGCTCGAAACGTTGCGCATTAAAGAAGACTTTTCATGGCATTTACATTTCTCCTTGTCATTGGATTTCTCCTAAATATTAAATTGAAGCTCTGTAGAAGCAACCCGCATGATTATATATATTCAAGGTATGGACAAGATGGCCTCAGGGCTTATCGCCATGTTTGGAAGACTTCACGAAAGTTTCTCAAGTCAAAACTGGACTGTTATTTTCTTGAAATGTGTCGGACCTGCAGGGTTTTCCCGAAATTTGTTTACTTCAAACTCTACCGTGACAATCTATATGACTCTGAATTTTATCAATCGTCCCTGGAATATTTATTAAATAATGAAATTAATTATAAAATCAAAATATCAGATTCGCATAACAAGTCTCTTGGGCATTATATAACTACTCTTAAAAATACCTTGTCGTTGTTGGACTATTTATTAATAATTTCTCTTGTACAACGTGAACTAGAAAAATTTCACTCTACCATCTTGGAAACACATGAACGTAAGTTAAAGGCTTTGGGAATGAATTCACCAAATTTTTTCAATTCAGATAAGGTAATTTCGAATCTTTCTAGTTACACACTCTCCCTCGGGAAAAGTTTTTACTGTCACTTGGTTTGCAATTTAAGCTTCCGTTGTTTGAAATATATAAGCCTTCGTTTTTTCTTTACTTTGAAATTTTTTTCAATGAAATGGGTCCTTTGAATAAGGAATTTAAGCTTAAATTTACAAAATTGTTAAGGAAATTTTTTTATCATACTGATTTCCGCATCATATTTATTAATAAAACGTCTTTAGGTAGCTTTTTCTCAGCGAAGGATCGAACCCCTGACTCGTTGCGTAGCGGTGTTGTATATTTATTTACCTGCCCTAGGTGTCTCCTTGGGAATTACATTGGCAGCACTGTTCGCTCTCTCAGGGCTAGATTTTATTCGCATATGGGAATAAGTGGCCGAACAGGTAAAATTTTAAAAACTAAAGAAGTTTCGAGTATTCGCGAACACAGCATAAAATGTAAAACTGATGTCACTTTAGACAATTTTAAAATTCTTGGTTGTAATACTTGTCCCAACTCACTAAGAATTTTGGAATCGCTTTTCATTAAAACATTGTCCCCTAGTCTAAATGTTGACTCATCTGCCGTCCCCCTCAATTTGCTATGATCCCTCCTCCTTCCCCAATTCCTTATAATCCCCCCTTCCCCAATCGCCCTCGCCATCTCTTGTTTTTCCCGTCTTGCCTCTGCTCAAATCAGTTAGCCTCGGAAACTGCAGTGTAAGGTTAGTTAGTTTCATTATTCCAGTGTACTATTGTTAATTTTTCCAGTGTATTAATTTCACATTTACTATATGTATTTAAAAATAGCTTCTTAATTTTTATATGTAAATCTGTATAACTTAGAATTTAACCCTCTTTTCTCAGTCTTTTAAAATTTGTCTTTATGAATAGGTTATAGAAATTTTCTGTTTTGTTTTTCATTCAATATTGATTTTAATTTCACATTGTTATTAAACAGCCTGAAGATGAGCGTATTGCTCGAAACGTTGCGCATTAAAGAAGACTTTTCATGGCATTTACATTTCTCCTTGTCATTGGATTTCTCCTAAATATTAAATTGAAGCTCTGTAGAAGCAACCCGCATGATTATATATATTCAAGGTATGGACAAGATGGCCTCAGGGCTTATCGCCATGTTTGGAAGACTTCACGAAAGTTTCTCAAGTCAAAACTGGACTGTTATTTTCTTGAAATGTGTCGGACCTGCAGGGTTTTCCCGAAATTTGTTTACTTCAAACTCTACCGTGACAATCTATATGACTCTGAATTTTATCAATCGTCCCTGGAATATTTATTAAATAATGAAATTAATTATAAAATCAAAATATCAGATTCGCATAACAAGTCTCTTGGGCATTATATAACTACTCTTAAAAATACCTTGTCGTTGTTGGACTATTTATTAATAATTTCTCTTGTACAACGTGAACTAGAAAAATTTCACTCTACCATCTTGGAAACACATGAACGTAAGTTAAAGGCTTTGGGAATGAATTCACCAAATTTTTTCAATTCAGATAAGGTAATTTCGAATCTTTCTAGTTACACACTCTCCCCTCGGGAAAAGTTTTTACTGTCACTTGGTTTGCAATTTAAGCTTCCGTTGTTTGAAATATATAAGCCTTCGTTTTTTCTTTACTTTGAAATTTTTTTCAATGAAATGGGTCCTTTGAATAAGGAATTTAAGCTTAAATTTACAAAATTGTTAAGGAAATTTTTTTATCATACTGATTTCCGCATCATATTTTAATAAAACGTCTTTAGGTAGCTTTTTCTCAGCGAAGGATCGAACCCCTGACTCGTTGCGTAGCGGTGTTGTATATTTATTTACCTGCCCTAGGTGTCTCCTTGGGAATTACATTGGCAGCACTGTTCGCTCTCTCAGGGCTAGATTTTATTCGCATATGGGAATAAGTGGCCGAACAGGTAAAATTTTAAAAACTAAAGAAGTTTCGAGTATTCGCGAACACAGCATAAAATGTAAAACTGATGTCACTTTAGACAATTTTAAAATTCTTGGTTGTAATACTTGTCCCAACTCACTAAGAATTTTGGAATCGCTTTTCATTAAAACATTGTCCCCTAGTCTAAATGTTGACTCATCTGCCGTCCCCCTCAATTTGCTATGATCCCTCCTCCTTCCCCAATTCCTTATAATCCCCCCTTCCCCAATCGCCCTCGCCATCTCTTGTTTTTCCCGTCTTGCCTCTGCTCAAATCAGTTAGCCTCGGAAACTGCAGTGTAAGGTTAGTTAGTTTCATTATTCCAGTGTACTATTGTTAATTTTTCCAGTGTATTAATTTCATTTACTATATGTATTTAAAAATAGCTTCTTAATTTTTATATGTAAATCTGTATAACTTAGAATTTAACCCTCTTTTCTCAGTCTTTTAAAATTTGTCTTTATGAATAGGTTATAGAAATTTTCTGTTTTGTTTTTCATTCAATATTGATTTTAATTTCACATTGTTATTAAACAGCCTGAAGATGAGCGTATTGCTCGAAACGTTGCGCATTAAAGAAGACTTTTCATGGCATTTACATTTCTCCTTGTCATTGGATTTCTCCTAAATATTAAATTGAAGCTCTGTAGAAGCAACCCGCATGATTATATATATCAAGGTATGGACAAGATGGCCTCAGGGCTTATCGCCATGTTTGGAAGACTTCACGAAAGTTTCTCAAGTCAAAACTGGACTGTTATTTTCTTGAAATGTGTCGGACCTGCAGGGTTTTCCCGAAATTTGTTTACTTCAAACTCTACCGTGACAATCTATATGACTCTGAATTTTATCAATCGTCCCTGGAATATTTATTAAATAATGAAATTAATTATAAAATCAAAATATCAGATTCGCATAACAAGTCTCTTGGGCATTATATAACTACTCTTAAAAATACCTTGTCGTTGTTGGACTATTTATTAATAATTTCTCTTGTACAACGTGAACTAGAAAAATTTCACTCTACCATCTTGGAAACACATGAACGTAAGTTAAAGGCTTTGGGAATGAATTCACCAAATTTTTTCAATTCAGATAAGGTAATTTCGAATCTTTCTAGTTACACACTCTCCCTCGGGAAAAGTTTTTACTGTCACTTGGTTTGCAATTTAAGCTTCCGTTGTTTGAAATATATAAGCCTTCGTTTTTTCTTTACTTTGAAATTTTTTTCAATGAAATGGGTCCTTTGAATAAGGAATTTAAGCTTAAATTTACAAAATTGTTAAGGAAATTTTTTTATCATACTGATTTCCGCATCATATTTATTAATAAAACGTCTTTAGGTAGCTTTTTCTCAGCGAAGGATCGAACCCCTGACTCGTTGCGTAGCGGTGTTGTATATTTATTTACCTGCCCTAGGTGTCTCCTTGGGAATTACATTGGCAGCACTGTTCGCTCTCTCAGGGCTAGATTTTATTCGCATATGGGAATAAGTGGCCGAACAGGTAAAATTTTAAAAACTAAAGAAGTTTCGAGTATTCGCGAACACAGCATAAAATGTAAAACTGATGTCACTTTAGACAATTTAAAATTCTTGGTTGTAATACTTGTCCCAACTCACTAAGAATTTTGGAATCGCTTTTCATTAAAACATTGTCCCCTAGTCTAAATGTTGACTCATCTGCCGTCCCCCTCAATTTGCTATGATCCCTCCTCCTTCCCCAATTCCTTATAATCCCCCCTTCCCCAATCGCCCTCGCCATCTCTTGTTTTTCCCGTCTTGCCTCTGCTCAAATCAGTTAGCCTCGGAAACTGCAGTGTAAGGTTAGTTAGTTTCATTATTCCAGTGTACTATTGTTAATTTTTCCAGTGTATTAATTTCACATTTACTATATGTATTTAAAAATAGCTTCTTAATTTTTATATGTAAATCTGTATAACTTAGAATTTAACCCTCTTTTCTCAGTCTTTTAAAATTTGTCTTTATGAATAGGTTATAGAAATTTTCTGTTTTGTTTTTCATTCAATATTGATTTTAATTTCACATTGTTATTAAACAGCCTGAAGATGAGCGTATTGCTCGAAACGTTGCGCATTAAAGAAGACTTTTCATGGCATTTACATTTCTCCTTGTCATTGGATTTCTCCTAAATATTAAATTGAAGCTCTGTAGAAGCAACCCGCATGATTATATATTCAAGGTATGGACAAGATGGCCTCAGGGCTTATCGCCATGTTTGGAAGACTTCACGAAAGTTTCTCAAGTCAAAACTGGACTGTTATTTTCTTGAAATGTGTCGGACCTGCAGGGTTTTCCCGAAATTTGTTTACTTCAAACTCTACCGTGACAATCTATATGACTCTGAATTTTATCAATCGTCCCTGGAATATTTATTAAATAATGAAATTAATTATAAAATCAAAATATCAGATTCGCATAACAAGTCTCTTGGGCATTATATAACTACTCTTAAAAATACCTTGTCGTTGTTGGACTATTTATTAATAATTTCTCTTGTACAACGTGAACTAGAAAAATTTCACTCTACCATCTTGGAAACACATGAACGTAAGTTAAAGGCTTTGGGAATGAATTCACCAAATTTTTTCAATTCAGATAAGGTAATTTCGAATCTTTCTAGTTACACACTCTCCCTCGGGAAAAGTTTTTACTGTCACTTGGTTTGCAATTTAAGCTTCCGTTGTTTGAAAATATATAAGCCTTCGTTTTTTCTTTACTTTGAAATTTTTTTCAATGAAATGGGTCCTTTGAATAAGGAATTTAAGCTTAAATTTACAAAATTGTTAAGGAAATTTTTTTATCATACTGATTTCCGCATCATATTTATTAATAAAACGTCTTTAGGTAGCTTTTTCTCAGCGAAGGATCGAACCCCTGACTCGTTGCGTAGCGGTGTTGTATATTTATTTACCTGCCCTAGGTGTCTCCTTGGGAATTACATTGGCAGCACTGTTCGCTCTCTCAGGGCTAGATTTTATTCGCATATGGGAATAAGTGGCCGAACAGGTAAAATTTTAAAAACTAAAGAGAGTTTCGAGTATTCGCGAACACAGCATAAAATGTAAAACTGATGTCACTTTAGACAATTTTAAAATTCTTGGTTGTAATACTTGTCCCAACTCACTAAGAATTTTGGAATCGCTTTTCATTAAAACATTGTCCCCTAGTCTAAATGTTGACTCATCTGCCGTCCCCCTCAATTTGCTATGATCCCTCCTCCTTCCCCAATTCCTTATAATCCCCCCTTCCCCAATCGCCCTCGCCATCTCTTGTTTTTCCCGTCTTGCCTCTGCTCAAATCAGTTAGCCTCGGAAACTGCAGTGTAAGGTTAGTTAGTTTCATTATTCCAGTGTACTATTGTTAATTTTTCCAGTGTATTAATTTCACATTTACTATATGTATTTAAAAATAGCTTCTTAATTTTTATATGTAAATCTGTATAACTTAGAATTTAACCCTCTTTTCTCAGTCTTTTAAAATTTGTCTTTATGAATAGGTTATAGAAATTTTCTGTTTTGTTTTTCATTCAATATTGATTTTAATTTCACATTGTTATTAAACAGCCTGAAGATGAGCGTATTGCTCGAAACGTTGCGCATTAAAGAAGACTTTTCATGGCATTTACATTTCTCCTTGTCATTGGATTTCTCCTAAATATTAAATTGAAGCTCTGTAGAAGCAACCCGCATGATTATATATATTCAAGGTATGGACAAGATGGCCTCAGGGCTTATCGCCATGTTTGGAAGACTTCACGAAAGTTTCTCAAGTCAAAACTGGACTGTTATTTTCTTGAAATGTGTCGGACCTGCAGGGTTTTCCCGAAATTTGTTTACTTCAAACTCTACCGTGACAATCTATATGACTCTGAATTTTATCAATCGTCCCTGGAATATTTATTAAATAATGAAATTAATTATAAAATCAAAATATCAGATTCGCATAACAAGTCTCTTGGGCATTATATAACTACTCTTAAAAATACCTTGTCGTTGTTGGACTATTTATTAATAATTTCTCTTGTACAACGTGAACTAGAAAAATTTCACTCTACCATCTTGGAAACACATGAACGTAAGTTAAAGGCTTTGGGAATGAATTCACCAAATTTTTTCAATTCAGATAAGGTAATTTCGAATCTTTCTAGTTACACACTCTCCCCTCGGGAAAAGTTTTTACTGTCACTTGGTTTGCAATTTAAGCTTCCGTTGTTTGAAATATATAATTGTTTGTATTCCTTTTTTTCTTTACTTTGAAATTTTTTTCAATGAAATGGGTCCTTTGAATAAGGAATTTAAGCTTAAATTTACAAAATTGTTAAGGAAATTTTTTTATCATACTGATTTCCGCATCATATTTATTAATAAAACGTCTTTAGGTAGCTTTTTCTCAGCGAAGGATCGAACCCCTGACTCGTTGCGTAGCGGTGTTGTATATTTATTTACCTGCCCTAGGTGTCTCCTTGGGAATTACATTGGCAGCACTGTTCGCTCTCTCAGGGCTAGATTTTATTCGCATATGGGAATAAGTGGCCGAACAGGTAAAATTTTAAAAACTAAAGAAGTTTCGAGTATTCGCGAACACAGCATAAAATGTAAAACTGATGTCACTTTAGACAATTTTAAAATTCTTGGTTGTAATACTTGTCCCAACTCACTAAGAATTTTGGAATCGCTTTTCATTAAAACATTGTCCCCTAGTCTAAATGTTGACTCATCTGCCGTCCCCCTCAATTTGCTATGATCCCTCCTCCTTCCCCAATTCCTTATAATCCCCCCTTCCCCAATCGCCCTCGCCATCTCTTGTTTTTCCCGTCTTGCCTCTGCTCAAATCAGTTAGCCTCGGAAACTGCAGTGTAAGGTTAGTTAGTTTCATTATTCCAGTGTACTATTGTTAATTTTTCCAGTGTATTAATTTCACATTTACTATATGTATTTAAAAATAGCTTCTTAATTTTTATATGTAAATCTGTATAACTTAGAATTTAACCCTCTTTTCTCAGTCTTTTAAAATTTGTCTTTATGAATAGGTTATAGAAATTTTCTGTTTTGTTTTTCATTCAATATTGATTTTAATTTCACATTGTTATTAAACAGCCTGAAGATGAGCGTATTGCTCGAAACGTTGCGCATTAAAGAAGACTTTTCATGGCATTTACATTTCTCCTTGTCATTGGATTTCTCCTAAATATTAAATTGAAGCTCTGTAGAAGCAACCCGCATGATTATATATATCAAGGTATGGACAAGATGGCCTCAGGGCTTATCGCCATGTTTGGAAGACTTCACGAAAGTTTCTCAAGTCAAAACTGGACTGTTATTTTCTTGAAATGTGTCGGACCTGCAGGGTTTTCCCGAAATTTGTTTACTTCAAACTCTACCGTGACAATCTATATGACTCTGAATTTTATCAATCGTCCCTGGAATATTTATTAAATAATGAAATTAATTATAAAATCAAAATATCAGATTCGCATAACAAGTCTCTTGGGCATTATATAACTACTCTTAAAAATACCTTGTCGTTGTTGGACTATTTATTAATAATTTCTCTTGTACAACGTGAACTAGAAAAATTTCACTCTACCATCTTGGAAACACATGAACGTAAGTTAAAGGCTTTGGAATGAATTCACCAAATTTTTTCAATTCAGATAAGGTAATTTCGAATCTTTCTAGTTACACACTCTCCCCTCGGGAAAAGTTTTTACTGTCACTTGGTTTGCAATTTAAGCTTCCGTTGTTTCAAATATATAAGCCTTCGTTTTTTCTTTACTTTGAAAAATTTTTCAATGGCTTGAAAAATGTTCCCCATGTGGGTGAATTCAATAATTTCAAATGTCAGTTCTCAAATTTAACTCAAGAATTTTTTCATAAACTTAGAAATCTTAAATTTCAATCTTTCATATTTAGGAAGAGTGATTTGCAGTGTATTAAGAATTTGGCAAAGAACCAGGAGATTGTTGTGACTAGACCAGACAAGGGTAACGGAGTGGTTATTTTGAATAAATCGGACTACATAAACAAAACTAATGAAATCCTAAGTGATCTTACTAAATTCAAACAAATTCTAGAACCTGTCAATAAAGTCATTGTAAGGTTAGAAGACCAGGTTAATAGATTTCTGTCACGACTAAAGTCTTTAAAGATAATAAAAAATGATACTTACTCTCAGTTGTTCGCATCTGGTGCTAATCTTGCTCAATTATACTGTCTGCCTAAAATCCATAAAGCTGGAACACCTCTCCGTCCTATTTTAGCTTCGTATAACTTACCCACCTTTCAATTGGCAAAATTTGTTGTTCGTCTCCTGTCCCCCTTTGCGAAAAATGCTTACACTATAAATAACTCGTTTGAATTCCAAAAAGACCTCCTTGGTAAAAACTTCGATTCAAAAAAGTTTTTTGTCAGTTTTGATGTAAAGTCGCTTTTCACAAATGTACCTGTATCTGAAACTATTGCCATTATTTTAGATAGGGTTTTTAGCTCAGTTGATAATTTTCATGGTTTTTCATTGTCTCATTTTAAGGAACTTTTAGAATTGGTCTTCAAACAATGCTATTTCACTTTCAACAATAAGGTTTACCAACAAATTGATGGAGTAGGGATGGGATCACCTGTCGGACCGTTAGCAGCTGATTTTTTTATGACTCATTTAGAAAGTGTAATTTTTAGACAATCTCCCACTCATCTCAAGCCAATTTTCTTTAACTTCCTAAATTCTTTGCACCCCAATATAACGTATACAATGGAAACTGAGCAAAATGGCTCCCTCCCCTTCTTAGATCTTTTAATTTCGAAAAACGGTGATTCTATTACTACATCAGTTTACAGGAAACCCACTTTCACTGGTTTGGGCATGAATTTTTTTAGTTTTACTGATTTCAACTATAAGATGTCTTGTATTAAAACTCTCCTGTTCAGAGGATATAATTTGACCTCTAGTTTTACCTTACTTAATGATGAATTTAATAATCTAAGATCATACTTTACTAATAACAGTTTTCCTGTTCAATATGTAGACAAACTAATTAGATCCTTCTTAAATAATGTTTATAGCCCTCAACTTCCATGTATTACAGTGCCGAAGGATATAAAATATTTCTTGGTACCTGAAATGGGTCGTTTGAATAAGGAATTTAAGCTTAAATTTACAAAATTGTTAAGGAAATTTTTTTATCATACTGATTTCCGCATCATATTTATTAATAAAACGTCTTTAGGTAGCTTTTTCTCAGCGAAGGATCGAACCCCTGACTCGTTGCGTAGCGGTGTTGTATATTTATTTACCTGCCCTAGGTGTCTCCTTGGGAATTACATTGGCAGCACTGTTCGCTCTCTCAGGGCTAGATTTTATTCGCATATGGGAATAAGTGGCCGAACAGGTAAAATTTTAAAAACTAAAGAAGTTTCGAGTATTCGCGAACACAGCATAAAATGTAAAACTGATGTCACTTTAGACAATTTTAAAATTCTTGGTTGTAATACTTGTCCCAACTCACTAAGAATTTTGGAATCGCTTTTCATTAAAACATTGTCCCCTAGTCTAAATGTTGACTCATCTGCCGTCCCCCTCAATTTGCTATGATCCCTCCTCCTTCCCCAATTCCTTATAATCCCCCCTTCCCCAATCGCCCTCGCCATCTCTTGTTTTTCCCGTCTTGCCTCTGCTCAAATCAGTTAGCCTCGGAAACTGCAGTGTAAGGTTAGTTAGTTTCATTATTCCAGTGTACTATTGTTAATTTTTCCAGTGTATTAATTTCACATTTACCTATGTATTTAAAAATAGCTTCTTAATTTTTATATGTAAATCTGTATAACTTAGAATTTAACCCTCTTTTCTCAGTCTTTTAAAATTTGTCTTTATGAATAGGTTATAGAAATTTTCTGTTTTGTTTTTCATTCAATATTGATTTTAATTTCACATTGTTATTAAACAGCCTGAAGATGAGCGTATTGCTCGAAACGTTGCGCATTAAAGAAGACTTTTCATGGCATTTACATTTCTCCTTGTCATTGGATTTCTCCTAAATATTAAATTGAAGCTCTGTAGAAGCAACCCGCATGATTATATATATTCAAGGTATGGACAAGATGGCCTCAGGGCTTATCGCCATGTTTGGAAGACTTCACGAAAGTTTCTCAAGTCAAAACTGGACTGTTATTTTCTTGAAATGTGTCGGACCTGCAGGGTTTTCCCGAAATTTGTTTACTTCAAACTCTACCGTGACAATCTATATGACTCTGAATTTTATCAATCGTCCCTGGAATATTTATTAAATAATGAAATTAATTATAAAATCAAAATATCAGATTCGCATAACAAGTCTCTTGGGCATTATATAACTACTCTTAAAAATACCTTGTCGTTGTTGGACTATTTATTAATAATTTCTCTTGTACAACGTGAACTAGAAAAATTTCACTCTACCATCTTGGAAACACATGAACGTAAGTTAAAGGCTTTGGGAATGAATTCACCAAATTTTTTCAATTCAGATAAGGTAATTTCGAATCTTTCTAGTTACACACTCTCCCCTCGGGAAAAGTTTTTACTGTCACTTGGTTTGCAATTTAAGCTTCCGTTGTTTGAAATATATAAGCCTTCGTTTTTTCTTTACTTTGAAATTTTTTTCAATGAAATGGGTCCTTTGAATAAGGAATTTAAGCTTAAATTTACAAAATTGTTAAGGAAATTTTTTTATCATACTGATTTCCGCATCATATTTATTAATAAAACGTCTTTAGGTAGCTTTTTCTCAGCGAAGGATCGAACCCCTGACTCGTTGCGTAGCGGTGTTGTATATTTATTTACCTGCCCTAGGTGTCTCCTTGGGAATTACATTGGCAGCACTGTTCGCTCTCTCAGGGCTAGATTTTATTCGCATATGGGAATAAGTGGCCGAACAGGTAAAATTTTAAAAACTAAAGAAGTTTCGAGTATTCGCGAACACAGCATAAAATGTAAAACTGATGTCACTTTAGACAATTTTAAAATTCTTGGTTGTAATACTTGTCCCAACTCACTAAGAATTTTGGAATCGCTTTTCATTAAAACATTGTCCCCTAGTCTAAATGTTGACTCATCTGCCGTCCCCCTCAATTTGCTATGATCCCTCCTCCTTCCCCAATTCCTTATAATCCCCCCTTCCCCAATCGCCCTCGCCATCTCTTGTTTTTCCCGTCTTGCCTCTGCTCAAATCAGTTAGCCTCGGAAACTGCAGTGTAAGGTTAGTTAGTTTCATTATTCCAGTGTACTATTGTTAATTTTTCCAGTGTATTAATTTCACATTTACTATATGTATTTAAAAATAGCTTCTTAATTTTTATATGTAAATCTGTATAACTTAGAATTTAACCCTCTTTTCTCAGTCTTTTAAAATTTGTCTTTATGAATAGGTTATAGAAATTTTCTGTTTTGTTTTTCATTCAATATTGATTTTAATTTCACATTGTTATTAAACAGCCTGAAGATGAGCGTATTGCTCGAAACGTTGCGCATTAAAGAAGACTTTTCATGGCATTTACATTTCTCCTTGTCATTGGATTTCTCCTAAATATTAAATTGAAGCTCTGTAGAAGCAACCCGCATGATTATATATATTCAAGGTATGGACAAGATGGCCTCAGGGCTTATCGCCATGTTTGGAAGACTTCACGAAAGTTTCTCAAGTCAAAACTGGACTGTTATTTTCTTGAAATGTGTCGGACCTGCAGGGTTTTCCCGAAATTTGTTTACTTCAAACTCTACCGTGACAATCTATATGACTCTGAATTTTATCAATCGTCCCTGGAATATTTATTAAATAATGAAATTAATTATAAAATCAAAATATCAGATTCGCATAACAAGTCTCTTGGGCATTATATAACTACTCTTAAAAATACCTTGTCGTTGTTGGACTATTTATTAATAATTTCTCTTGTACAACGTGAACTAGAAAAATTTCACTCTACCATCTTGGAAACACATGAACGTAAGTTAAAGGCTTTGGGAATGAATTCACCAAATTTTTTCAATTCAGATAAGGTAATTTCGAATCTTTCTAGTTACACACTCCCCTCGGGAAAAGTTTTTACTGTCACTTGGTTTGCAATTTAAGCTTCCGTTGTTTGAAATATATAAGCCTTCGTTTTTTCTTTACTTTGAAATTTTTTTCAATGAAATGGGTCCTTTGAATAAGGAATTTAAGCTTAAATTTACAAAATTGTTAAGGAAATTTTTTTATCATACTGATTTCCGCATCATATTTATTAATAAAACGTCTTTAGGTAGCTTTTTCTCAGCGAAGGATCGAACCCCTGACTCGTTGCGTAGCGGTGTTGTATATTTATTTACCTGCCCTAGGTGTCTCCTTGGGAATTACATTGGCAGCACTGTTCGCTCTCTCAGGGCTAGATTTTATTCGCATATGGGAATAAGTGGCCGAACAGGTAAAATTTTAAAAACTAAAGAAGTTTCGAGTATTCGCGAACACAGCATAAAATGTAAAACTGATGTCACTTTAGACAATTTTAAAATTCTTGGTTGTAATACTTGTCCCAACTCACTAAGAATTTTGGAATCGCTTTTCATTAAAACATTGTCCCCTAGTCTAAATGTTGACTCATCTGCCGTCCCCCTCAATTTGCTATGATCCTCCTCCTTCCCCAATTCCTTATAATCCCCCCTTCCCCAATCGCCCTCGCCATCTCTTGTTTTTCCCGTCTTGCCTCTGCTCAAATCAGTTAGCCTCGGAAACTGCAGTGTAAGGTTAGTTAGTTTCATTATTCCAGTGTACTATTGTTAATTTTTCCAGTGTATTAATTTCACATTTACTAATGTATTTAAAAATAGCTTCTTAATTTTTATATGTAAATCTGTATAACTTAGAATTTAACCCTCTTTTCTCAGTCTTTTAAAATTTGTCTTTATGAATAGGTTATAGAAATTTTCTGTTTTGTTTTTCATTCAATATTGATTTTAATTTCACATTGTTATTAAACAGCCTGAAGATGAGCGTATTGCTCGAAACGTTGCGCATTAAAGAAGACTTTTCATGGCATTTACATTTCTCCTTGTCATTGGATTTCTCCTAAATATTAAATTGAAGCTCTGTAGAAGCAACCCGCATGATTATATATATTCAAGGTATGGACAAGATGGCCTCAGGGCTTATCGCCATGTTTGGAAGACTTCACGAAAGTTTCTCAAGTCAAAACTGGACTGTTATTTTCTTGAAATGTGTCGGACCTGCAGGGTTTTCCCGAAATTTGTTTACTTCAAACTCTACCGTGACAATCTATATGACTCTGAATTTTATCAATCGTCCCTGGAATATTTATTAAATAATGAAATTAATTATAAAATCAAAATATCAGATTCGCATAACAAGTCTCTTGGGCATTATATAACTACTCTTAAAAATACCTTGTCGTTGTTGGACTATTTATTAATAATTTCTCTTGTACAACGTGAACTAGAAAAATTTCACTCTACCATCTTGGAAACACATGAACGTAAGTTAAAGGCTTTGGGAATGAATTCACCAAATTTTTTCAATTCAGATAAGGTAATTTCGAATCTTTCTAGTTACACACTCTCCCCTCGGGAAAAGTTTTTACTGTCACTTGGTTTGCAATTTAAGCTTCCGTTGTTTGAAATATATAAGCCTTCGTTTTTTCTTTACTTTGAAATTTTTTTCAATGAAATGGGTCCTTTGAATAAGGAATTTAAGCTTAAATTTACAAAATTGTTAAGGAAATTTTTTTATCATACTGATTTCCGCATCATATTTATTAATAAAACGTCTTTAGGTAGCTTTTTCTCAGCGAAGGATCGAACCCCTGACTCGTTGCGTAGCGGTGTTGTATATTTATTTACCTGCCCTAGGTGTCTCCTTGGGAATTACATTGGCAGCACTGTTCGCTCTCTCAGGGCTAGATTTATTCGCATATGGGAATAAGTGGCCGAACAGGTAAAATTTTAAAAACTAAAGAAGTTTCGAGTATTCGCGAACACAGCATAAAATGTAAAACTGATGTCACTTTAGACAATTTTAAAATTCTTGGTTGTAATACTTGTCCCAACTCACTAAGAATTTTGGAATCGCTTTTCATTAAAACATTGTCCCCTAGTCTAAATGTTGACTCATCTGCCGTCCCCCTCAATTTGCTATGATCCCTCCTCCTTCCCCAATTCCTTATAATCCCCCCTTCCCCAATCGCCCTCGCCATCTCTTGTTTTTCCCGTCTTGCCTCTGCTCAAATCAGTTAGCCTCGGAAACTGCAGTGTAAGGTTAGTTAGTTTCATTATTCCAGTGTACTATTGTTAATTTTTCCAGTGTATTAATTTCACATTTACTATATGTATTTAAAAATAGCTTCTTAATTTTTATATGTAAATCTGTATAACTTAGAATTTAACCCTCTTTTCTCAGTCTTTTAAAATTTGTCTTTATGAATAGGTTATAGAAATTTTCTGTTTTGTTTTTCATTCAATATTGATTTTAATTTCACATTGTTATTAAACAGCCTGAAGATGAGCGTATTGCTCGAAACGTTGCGCATTAAAGAAGACTTTTCATGGCATTTACATTTCTCCTTGTCATTGGATTTCTCCTAATATTAAATTGAAGCTCTGTAGAAGCAACCCGCATGATTATATATATTCAAGGTATGGACAAGATGGCCTCAGGGCTTATCGCCATGTTTGGAAGACTTCACGAAAGTTTCTCAAGTCAAAACTGGACTGTTATTTTCTTGAAATGTGTCGGACCTGCAGGGTTTTCCCGAAATTTGTTTACTTCAAACTCTACCGTGACAATCTATATGACTCTGAATTTTATCAATCGTCCCTGGAATATTTATTAAATAATGAAATTAATTATAAAATCAAAATATCAGATTCGCATAACAAGTCTCTTGGGCATTATATAACTACTCTTAAAAATACCTTGTCGTTGTTGGACTATTTATTAATAATTTCTCTTGTACAACGTGAACTAGAAAAATTTCACTCTACCATCTTGGAAACACATGAACGTAAGTTAAAGGCTTTGGGAATGAATTCACCAAATTTTTCAATTCAGATAAGGTAATTTCGAATCTTTCTAGTTACACACTCTCCCCTCGGGAAAAGTTTTACTGTCACTTGGTTTGCAATTTAAGCTTCCGTTGTTTGAAATATATAAGCCTTCGTTTTTTCTTTACTTTGAAATTTTTTCAATGAAATGGGTCCTTTGAATAAGGAATTAAGCTTAAATTTACAAAATTGTTAAGGAAATTTTTTTATCATACTGATTTCCGCATCATATTTATTAATAAAACGTCTTTAGGTAGCTTTTTCTCAGCGAAGGATCGAACCCCTGACTCGTTGCGTAGCGGTGTTGTATATTTATTTACCTGCCCTAGGTGTCTCCTTGGGAATTACATTGGCAGCACTGTTCGCTCTCTCAGGGCTAGATTTTATTCGCATATGGGAATAAGTGTGCCGAACAGGTAAATTTTAAAAACTAAAGAAGTTTCGAGTATTCGCGAACACAGCATAAAATGTAAAACTGATGTCACTTTAGACAATTTTAAAATTCTTGGTTGTAATACTTGTCCCAACTCACTAAGAATTTTGGAATCGCTTTTCATTAAAACATTGTCCCCTAGTCTAAATGTTGACTCATCTGCCGTCCCCTCAATTTGCTATGATCCCTCCTCCTTCCCCAATTCCTTATAATCCCCCCTTCCCCAATCGCCCTCGCCATCTCTTGTTTTTCCCGTCTTGCCTCTGCTCAAATCAGTAGCCTCGGAAACTGCAGTGTAAGGTTAGTTAGTTTCATTATTCCAGTGTACTATTGTTAATTTTTCCAGTGTATTAATTTCACATTTACTATATGTATTTAAAATAGCTTCTTAATTTTTATATGTAAATCTGTATAACTTAGAATTTAACCCTCTTTTCTCAGTCTTTTAAAATTTGTCTTTATGAATAGGTTATAGAAATTTTCTGTTTTGTTTTTCATTCAATATTGATTTTAATTTCACATTGTTATTAAACAGCCTGAAGATGAGCGTATTGCTCGAAACGTTGCGCATTAAAGAAGACTTTCATGGCATTACATTTCTCCTTGTCATTGGATTTTCCTAAATATTAAATTGAAGCTCTGTAGAAGCAACCCGCATGATTATATATATTCAAGGTATGGACAAGATGGCTCAGGGCTTATCGCCATGTTTGGAAGACTTCACGAAAGTTTCCAAGTCAAAACTGGACTGTTATTTTCTTGAAATGTGTCGGACCTGCAGGGTTTTCCCGAAATTGTTTACTTCAAACTCTACCGTGACAATCTATATGACTCTGAATTTTATCAATCGTCCTGGAATATTTATTAAATAATGAAATTAATTATAAAATCAAAATATCAGATTCGCATAACAAGTCTCTTGGGCATTATATAACTACTCTTAAAAATACCTTGTCGTTGTTGGACTATTATTAATAATTTCTCTTGTACAACGTGAATAGAAAAA
>JAJOZX010016220.1:27500-52471 GCA_023014485.1 Bathynomus jamesi | reverse complement strand
CATCTTTTCCCCCGTCTTTGACCTCCAATGTTTCAAACGAAGAGTGTCCAGCCATCTCGAAAATCTGAACCTTGATTTTGGCTCTCTTCTTGTTCTATGGTGGTGGGGGAAAGGCATTCGCCCTTGGCCCCTCCTTCCTGCCTAATATATTACAAAAAAATTGTTTTTGTTCGCATTTTTTGTAAATTTTTTTTTTTTTTTTAACTTATCGAATAGAAAATCCGTTTACCTAGAAATAAATATACTTTATAGTTTAAATAAATTATCATGCTTTATATATGTTCTAAAAACACATAAAACGTATAGTTAACATAAATAAAAAACTTCCTTTTAATTGAACTTATACCTACAGGCGTAATAGGTTTATTAAGTATAGGAATTATATACACAATAAAATACTTCCTATTGTTATAAAAACAAAGAAAAGTATCTAGCATCCATTTAAGATTTTATGATAATGATGATGATAATCTACAGATCTACAGAAGCTAAGGCTAACAAAGACCCTAAGATCCACTTTAAGGTTAGCCCGAGAGAAAGGAAAGAGTAGGAGGTTAAGAGAAGAGAATAAGGGGTTAAGTAAGGAGGAACACCTATCACTCGTGGGTTAATATTCATTCAGAAAAAGAGAAAAAAGACTCACCATCATCATCCGCCGGCCACTGCCGACAAGTCAGAAAAATAGTCGGAGAGAATAGGAGAGGGGTGAAGATGAAAAGAAGTAAAATAAGAATGCTTACAAACCATGCAAACACAGTCTTAACTCTCAGTCATACCATGCAAACTACAAACATGCAAGAAAAGAGAGTTACAGACATGCAAAGTAAGGAGAGGATAAGGAAAAAAAAAAGTAGGTAAAGTTAAACAAAAAGTGGGTTAGTTTACTCTACGAGCTACATCTACGTTCATGTTGCTCTAATTTTTTTTTTTTTTTAATAATAATTTTATTGCTGGCATCACACGCTGGCATGTCACAAGCTGGCATTTATCGTCAACAGACTCATCCTCGAGCACCACCACCACCAGAGTTCCTGTTGCTAACTTTGTTTTTTTATTTTAAACAACGTTAATATTTTTAAAATATCTGTCAAGACGGTTCTTAAACATATTAACGCTGGTAGAATGAACGACTGACGCGGGAAGATTATTCCATTTATCAATTACTTTAAACGTAAAGAAGTTTTTAGCGATATTAGTAATGAAACGTCTGCCACGCAACTTAAATCCGTTATTACGAGTATTACTATTATCGAAAGTGAACAATTTGTCAAAATTTACGTTATCGATGTTATTAACGATTTTGAAAACTTCAATAAGCTCCCCCTTAATCTCCTAGTTTCGAGTGAATACAGGTCTAACTCTTTAATCCTATCTTCATAAGGCTTGTTGCGCAATGACGGAATTAGTTTCGTGGCACGACGTTGAACCCTTTCTAACCTATCAATATCCTCACGCAAGTACGGGCACCAAAACTGAACTGCATATTCTAAATGAGCCCTGACTAGGGACTTGTAAAGGGGCAATATAATATCCTTCGATTTAAATTCGAAATTACGCGCTATGAAGCCTAATGATGATGATGATAAGCTTTATTGGCAGGATATAAATCCCATAACATAGTACAACATGCTTGTCAATATAAAAGATAAATTAAACAATAATATATTAAAAAACAAACTAAAAATTATAGCTAAAAAAAGAGATAATAGTCAAACACGTACTGAAACAAGTAATAATAATTGAAAAAAAACCCTACCCACTGCTAAGACTGCAAAAACTATGATAATAATAATAATAATAATAATAATGACAATAATGTTTATTGGTGGGAGACAGATCCCCCAACCAAAAAAAATAAAAAATAAAAGGTACGGTATTTATGAAGGTAATGAACGATACAACCAATAAAACACGTCATAAAATTTTAAAAACCAAAACTAAAAAGGACAAAGGTAATAAAGAATTAACATTGATACACGTACGGAGACGAGAAATAATTAAAGAAAAAAATAGTAATTGCAGTTTCATAAAGAAAATAACTAAATAAAAAGTACATGTAATATGGTGGCTAATACACGAGTTAAGTGGAGCTATAGACACGCACTTTCGTACCAAGAGGTCCACAATCTAGAAGACATAAAGCAGGACTGATGAGTAGCTTGGACAATTGGAACGTTGCGGTTAGCGAGCATTTGAGAGGCTGATCATCTTGGAGGTAACTTACGTAGCAGTCTATAGGATCTGTTGTAAAGTAAACTGAGGGTTCTGCAGGAGCCTTTTTTATAATTAACCCAGAGTTGCTGCCCATAAATATTAGCGCAGAAAGTACGAAAAAGAGTTACCTTCGCTTGTACAGAATTTGAAGTTTATATCAATTAGTGTTAGGCCTAGACCCTAGAATGTTGTTTCTCATCCTTTTTTGCGCTGGAGACACTATTTTGACCAAAAAAATTCGCAACCCCCTCTTCCCGAAGTGATGATGCAGCACATACTTCAACAGCAAGAAAACTTCCGAACTATTTCCCCACGTGACGATGGAAGCTTGGTAAGAAGTGGATATTAATCCATTCAATGAAAGGGTGGTAGTGTCTACCGAACTCGCAGGAAATATACACGATAAATTGATTGACCCAAACTCTACCTATTAAGTAGATTCTGACTGAACGTTCTTCTAATAAGACCTTACAGCTGTCATTCCCATCAGAAGACTTATTTACATTTTGGATAGTACAAAAAAGTGGGTATCCGCAACTGGCGTTTGAAGCACGAGTAGTTTTAATTCTATTTGCAACCTCATACCTATGAGAATTGGACTTCTCATCAATGGTTGCAGTTAAAACAAAACAATGAAATTGACTGTGTTACTTTGTGTTTAGCCTATATGAAACGGAATTAACAAATGCAAACCAGGCACATGCATATCATTGAAAGACATAGATTAACAGATAAGATAATTACAACTGACGTAAAATAATATCAGTTATAATACTAACATTACACGAGTGTTTCACTTAAAAAAAAAAGTCTGTCTGATTTTACGTATTTTGTAATTTTAGCTGGAAAAATAAATTTTGATTTTGCAAATATATATATATATATATATGAATAGAAACGACGTAAATAAGGAGCGTGATTGATCGAGGTCCGTGGTGTAATGGTAGCGCATCCAACCGGCAATTGGAAGGCCTTGGGTTCGATTCCCGGGCGGTTCGCCTCATTTTTCATTTATTCGTTATTTCTCTTCCCCGTGTGCAGAGACGCTCCTTATTTACGTCGTTTCTATTCATTTATATACTGCGTGGTCATTGCAGTTAAATGCACATATTCACGATTTGCGAGGGTGCCCTCTCAGGGCATTGGTTTCTGCCCTATGTAGGAGAATTTCGATTTGTGATTGATCGAGGTCCGTGGTGTAATGGTAGCGCATCCAACCGGCAATTGGAAGGCCTTGGGTTCGATTCCCGGGCGGTTCGCCTCATTTTTCATTTATTCGTTATTTCTCTTCCCCGTGTGCAGAGACGCTCCTTATTTACGTCGTTTCTATTCATTTATATACTGCGTGGTCATTGCAGTTAAATGCACATATTCACGATTTGCGAGGGTGCCCTCTCAGGGCATTGGTTTCTGCCCTATGTAGGAGAATTTCGATTTGTGATTGATCGAGGTCCGTGGTGTAATGGTAGCGCATCCAACCGGCAATTGGAAGGCCTTGGGTTCGATTCCCGGGCGGTTCGCCTCATTTTTCATTTATTCGTTATTTCTCTTCCCCGTGTGCAGAGACGCTCCTTATTTACGTCGTTTCTATTCATTTATATACTGCGTGGTCATTGCAGTTAAATGCACATATTCACGATTTGCGAGGGTGCCCTCTCAGGGCATTGGTTTCTGCCCTATGTAGGAGAATTTCGATTTGTGATTGATCGAGGTCCGTGGTGTAATGGTAGCGCATCCAACCGGCAATTGGAAGGCCTTGGGTTCGATTCCCGGGCGGTTCGCCTCATTTTTCATTTATTCGTTATTTCTCTTCCCCGTGTGCAGAGACGCTCCTTATTTACGTCGTTTCTATTCATTTATATACTGCGTGGTCATTGCAGTTAAATGCACATATTCACGATTTGCGAGGGTGCCCTCTCAGGGCATTGGTTTCTGCCCTATGTAGAAATTTCGATTTGTGATTGATCGAGGTCCGTGTGTAATGGTAGCGCATCCAACCGGCAATTGGAAGGCCTTGGGTTCGATTCCCGGGCGGTTCGCCTCATTTTTCATTTATTCGTTATTTCTCTTCCCCGTGTGCAGAGACGCTCCTTATTACGTCGTTTCTATTCATTTATATACTGCGTGGTCATTGCAGTTAAATGCACATATTCACGATTTGCGAGGGTGCCCTCTCAGGGCATTGGTTTCTGCCCTATGTAGGAGAATTTCGATTTGTGATTGATCGAGGTCCGTGGTGTAATGGTAGCGCATCCAACCGGCAATTGGAAGGCCTTGGGTTCGATTCCCGGGCGGTTCGCCTCATTTTTCATTTATTCGTTATTTCTCTTCCCCGTGTGCAGAGACGCTCCTTATTTACGTCGTTTCTATTCATTTATATACTGCGTGGTCATTGCAGTTAAATGCACATATTCACGATTTGCGAGGGTGCCCTCTCAGGGCATTGGTTTCTGCCCTATGTAGGAGAATTTCGATTTGTGATTGATCGAGGTCCGTGGTGTAATGGTAGCGCATCCAACCGGCAATTGGAAGGCCTTGGGTTCGATTCCCGGGCGGTTCGCCTCATTTTTCATTTATTCGTTATTCTCTTCCCCGTGTGCAGAGACGCTCCTTATTTACGTCGTTTCTATTCATTTATATACTGCGTGGTCATTGCAGTTAAATGCACATATTCACGATTTGCGAGGGTGCCCTCTCAGGGCATTGGTTTCTGCCCTATGAGGAGAATTTCGATTTGTGATTGATCGAGGTCCGTGGTGTAATGGTAGCGCCCCCCGGCAATTGGAGGCTTGGGTTCGATTCCCGGGCGGTTCGCCTCATTTTTCATTTATTCGTTATTTCTCTTCCCCGTGTGCAGAGACGCTCCTTATTTACGTCGTTTCTATTCATTTATATACTGCGTGGTCATTGCAGTTAAATGCAAATATTCACGATTTGCGAGGGTGCCCTCTCAGGGCATTGGTTTCTGCCCTATGTAGGAGAATTTCGATTTGTGATTGATCGAGGTCCGTGGTGTAATGGTAGCGCATCCAACCGGCAATTGGAAGGCCTTGGGTTCGATTCCCGGGCGGTTCGCCTCATTTTTCATTTATTCGTTATTTCTCTTCCCCGTGTGCAGAGACGCTCCTTATTTACGTCGTTTCTATTCATTTATATACTGCGTGGTCATTGCAGTTAAATGCACATATTCACGATTTGCGAGGGTGCCCTCTCAGGGCATTGGTTTCTGCCCTATGTAGGAGAATTTCGATTTGTGATTGATCGAGGTCCGTGGTGTAATGGTAGCGCATCCACCGGCAATTGGAAGGCCTTGGGTTCGATTCCCGGGCGGTTCGCCTCATTTTTCATTTATTCGTTATTTCTCTTCCCCGTGTGCAGAGACGCTCCTTATTTACGTCGTTTCTATTCATTTATATACTGCGTGGTCATTGCAGTTAAATGCACATATTCACGATTTGCGAGGGTGCCCTCTCAGGCATTGGTTTCTGCCCTATGTAGGAGAATTTCGATTTGTGATTGATCGAGGTCCGTGGTGTAATGGTAGCGCATCCAACCGGCAATTGGAAGGCCTTGGGTTCGATTCCCGGGCGGTTCGCCTCATTTTTCATTTATTCGTTATTTCTCTTCCCCGTGTGCAGAGACGCTCCTTATTTACGTCGTTTCTATTCATTTATATACTGCGTGGTCATTGCAGTTAAATGCATATATATATATATATATATATATTTTTTTTTTTTGCAAAACACCGTACCCCCTCCCCACCCCTTGAGCACTTCCCGCAACCCCCAGGTTGAGAAACAATGCCTTTGAGAATACCTAATACGGCATTTTTAACAACTTTTTTGAGTAATTCGTAGCAATCAGGGAAAGGAAAGTATGCCATATTCAAATCCAAAGCATATCATGATAAGCTGTTTATGTAAATTCACGTAATAAAAAATGCCTAAGAAAATAGGTTGTACATTGTACTGTATATACGCACAATATACAAAAGTAATTACTGTACTTAGCTTTTTACTATTAGCAAAGTAGCTCTTCTTTTAGTAATATGAGATGATTAAAGTATCAGATATTTAACAGTAAGGTTCAATATGATCTTGAAATATGTAAAAAAAAAAAATTATATTATTTCATCACTTTTACGTTTATATTTTAAATAAAATTAATTTTCAATATTAAAAGAAAAAGAAAAACGGGAATCGCATTTTTTCGCAATTTTTTTAGACGAATCTAAGAAACACGTCGCATCACCGATATATATATATATATATATATATATATATATATATATATATATATATATATATGGGAATGAACTCAGAATGGTTCCCTGAGTTTTTTATGATACACACAGACCGTGCATGGAACAAGGAACTCTTCTGGGATAATTAAATCCACTATAGTCCGAATAAGTAATGGTAAATGACAAATACCATAGTTTTTTTTTTTTTCATGATGCTAGTCCGACGTGAAGACAGAGTCCTTTGCTTATATTGATGTTCTAAATGTAGCAGGGCTAGGCTGCTTTAAGCCCTAGATCCATGTCCCAAAGCTGGATCCTGTCTGCTTTGCAGATAGCTGGTGAGGGAAGCTATATTTATGGGACCTCTTTGCGAGTGATCCGTTGCCCACGTCGGGCTAGCATCATGAAAAAAAAAACTATGGTAATTGTCATTTACCATTACTTATTCGGACTATAGTGGATTTAATTATCCCAGAAGAGTTCCTTGTTCCATGCACGGTCTGTGTGTATCATACACATATATATATATATATATATATATATATATATATATATATATATATATATACATATACAGGGTGTCCGAGAATTATCTGTACAATTTTTGGCTGTTATTAAAAGTCAACCATGAAGTGTAGAAATTCCAGTGTTGTCCCATTTTACAGAGAATCTCATTAAGTTTTTTCTGATATCACGTTTTGACAAGTTTTTTAGAAATGTACGCGGGTGACAGACATTGATGATTTAAAAGCAAGAATCACAGCTGCTATTGAGCGAATTGATGTGGATATGCTGCAGCGTACATGGCAACATTTGGAGTATCGATTGGATGTTTTGCGAATCACTAATGGTGCACATATCGAATGTTTGTAACAACGTTACTTTAATAAAAGAAACTTTTGAAAATACAGATTCTACATAATCTTGTTTAAGAATTTTACGTGTGTTATCAAGAATTTTATTAAAAGATGAAATTGTACAGATAATGTTCGGACACACTGGAATTTCTAAAAAACTTGTCGAAACGTAGTATCAGAAAAACTTAATGAGATTCTCTGTAAAATGGGACAACACTGGAATTTCTACACTTCATGGTTGACTTTTAATAACAGCCAAAAATTGTACAGATAATTCTCGGACACCCTGTATTAGTGGTGTACCTATTAATCGGCATCGGCATCGGCTGAATCGGTCATTTTGGGGGCATCTGCATCGGCTGGATCGGTCATTTTGCGGGACATCGGCATCGACCAAATTTAGCCAATTCTCTTACCAATTATTTGAAATTTTAACATTTTCATTACAAAACAAAATCTAAATTTATAGAAAATTGAACTCATAAAAATAATTTATGATCATTTATATTCATTTCGAAGTGTAATTATAGAAAAATATTTTAAATTTACGAAAAAGGCAAAGTTAATAAGTTAAGTTGCCCATAAATTTACATTTTCTCTAACTAGCTAATCTATAAATATTATAAACTATCGTAATCTCGTACTCTATATTAATAATAATTCTATATTAATTGTAATTTATAAGTTATATATTAAACCATCTTATTATGTTGACTTTATTTTAAGTATTTTAATAATTTTATAAACACAAATTATATATCCATTTTTTCAGTCAAACTGGCGACCAGGGACTTGAAATTTTAATGAAAATTTTTGTTGTTGTTTACATTACTGAAGAAAGAAAATACGTTTAACATAAAGAAAAAACAATTACTTAAAATATTGGTATTCAATTTATGAAACTAAAATAAAATTATTTCATCATTTTACTGAGTAATAAAACTTTTTTCACATCATTTTAGCTGCGGTATATGAGTAACAAGTTTTGGTACTGTATATTGTGGAGTGATCTAAAGAAAAGCATTTAAACAAATTTGAAATGTAAAAATATGACTATTGAAATTTTTCACATTAGATTAGTAAAATTTATGAAGGGAATTGATTTTTTAAAATTTAGGCAAAGAATCGGCATTGGCATCGGCTAAATTTTGGAATCGGTACGTCACTACTTTAAACCGTAGACCCTATCCCAAAGCTGGGTTCTATCTGCTTAGCAAATAGTTGGTGAGAGAAGCTATATTTTGGGGCCTCTTTGCTAGTGACCCGTTGCCCACGTTGGGGTTCCATCATGAAAAAGAAAAACTATCGTGTTTGTCATTTACCATTTCTTATTCAGACTATAGTGGATTTAATTTTCTCAGAAGAGTTCCTTGTTCCATGCACTGTATGTGTGTAATATATATATATATATATATATATATATATATATATATATAATCATGCGGGTTGCTTCTACAGAGCTTCAATTTAATATTTAGGAGAAATCCAATGACAAGGAGAAATGTAAATGCCATGAAAAGTCTTCTTTAATGCGCAACGTTTCGAGCAATACGCTCATCTTCAGGCTGTTTAATAACAATGTGAAATTAAAATCAATATTGAATGAAAAACAAAACAGAAAATTTCTATAACTATTCAACAGACAAATTTTAAAAGACTGAGAAAAGAGGGTTAAATTCTAAGTTATACAGATTTACATATAAAAATTAAGAAGCTATTTTTAAATACATATAGTAAATGTGAAATTAATACACTGGAAAAATTAACAATAGTACACTGGAATAATTAAACTACTACCTTCACTGCAGTTTCCGAGGCTAACTAATTTGAGCAGAGACAAGACGGGAAACAAGAGATGGTGAGGGCGATTGGGGAAGGGGATTATAAGGAATTGGGGAAGGAGAAGGGATCATAGCAAATTGAGGGGACGGCAGATGAGTCAACATTAGACTGGGGGACAATGTTTTAATGAAAAGCGATTCAAAATTCTTAGTGAGTTGGGACAAGTATTACAACCAAGAATTTTAAAATTGTCTAAAGTGACCTCATTTTACATTTATGCTGTGTTCGCGAATACTCGAAACTTCTTTAGTTTTTAAAATTTTACCTGTTCGGCCACTTATTCCCATATGTGAATAAAATCTAGCCCTGAGAGAGCGAACAGTGCTGCCAATGTAATTCCCAAGGAGACACCTAGGGCAGGTAAATAAATATACAACACCGCTACGCAACGAGTCAGGGGTTCGATCCTTCGCTGAGAAAAAGCTACCTAAAGACGTTTTATTAATAAATATGATGCGGAAATCAGTATGATAAAAAAATTTCCTTAACAATTTGTAAATTTAAGCTTAAATTCCTTATTCAAAGGACCCATTTCAGGTACCAAGAAATATTTTATATCCTTCGGCACTGTAATACATGGAAGTTGAGGGCTATAAACATTATTTAAGAAGGATCTAATTAGTTTGTCTACATATTGAACAGGAAAACTATTATTAGTAAAGTATGATCTTAGATTATTAAATTCATCATTAAGTAAGGTAAAACTAGAGGTCAAATTATATCCTCTGAACAGGAGAGTTTTAATACAAGACATCTTATAGTTGAAATCAGTAAAACTAAAAAAATTCATGCCCAAACCAGTGAAAGTGGGTTTCCTGTAAACTGATGTAGTAATAGAATCACCATTTTTCGAAATTAAAAGATATAAGAAGGGAGGGAGCCATTTTGCTCAGTTTCCATTGTATACGTTATATTGGGGTGCAAAGAATTTAGGAAGTTAAAGAATTGTTGCGCTTGTACCGCATTATCAAAGACTGCTATCGAATCATCAATGAAGTGTCGATAGAAAATTGGCTTGAGATGAGTGGGAGATTGTCTAAAAATTACACTTTCTAAATGAGTCATAAAAAAATCAGCTGCTAACGGTCCGACGGTGATCCCATCCCTACCCATCAATTTGTTGGTAAACCTTATTGTTGAAAGTGAAATAGCATTGTTTGAAGACCAATTCTAAAAGTTCCTTAAAATGAGACAATGAAAAACCATGAAAATTATCAACTGAGCTAAAAACCCTATCTAAAATAATGGCAATAGTTTCAGATACAGGTACATTTGTGAAAAGTGACTTAACATCAAAACTGACAAAAAACTTTTTTGAATCGAAGTTTTTACCAAGGAGGTTTTTTTGGAATTCAAACGAGTTATTTATAGTGTAAGCATTTTTCGCAAAGGGGGACAGGAGACGAACAACAAATTTTGCCAATTGGAAGGTGGGTAAGTTATACGAAGCTAAAATAGGACGGAGAGGTGTTCCAGCTTTATGGATTTTAGGCAGACAGTATAATTGAGCAAGATTAGCACCAGATGCGAACAACTGAGAGTAAGTATCATTTTTTATTATCTTTAAGGACTTTAGTCGTGACAGAAATCTATTAACCTGGTCTTCTAACCTTACAATGACTTTATTTACAGGTTCTAGAATTTGTTTGAATTTAGTAAGATCACTTAGGATTTCATTAGTTTTGTTTATGTAGTCCGATTTATTCAAAATAACCACTCCGTTACCCTTGTCTGGTCTAGTCACAACAATCTCCTGGTTCTTTGCCAAATTCTTAATACACTGCAAATCACTCTTCCTAAATATGAAAGATTGAAATTTAAGATTTCTAAGTTTAAGAAAAAATTCTTGAGTTAAATTTGAGAACTGACATTTGAAATTATTGAAATCCCCCACATGGGGAACATTTTTCAAGCCATTGAAAAATTTTTCAAAGTAAAGAAAAAACGAAGGCTTATATATTTGAAACAACGGAAGCTTAAATTGCAAACCAAGTGACAGTAAAAACTTTTCCCGAGGGGAGAGTGTGTAACTAGAAAGATTCGAAATTACCTTCTCTGAATTGAAAAAATTTGGTGAATTCATTCCCAAAGCCTTTAACTTACGTTCATGTGTTTCCAAGATGGTAGAGTGAAATTTTTCTAGTTCACGTTGTACAAGAGAAATTATTAATAAATAGTCCAACAACGACAAGGTATTTTTAAGAGTAGTTATATAATGCCCAAGAGACTTGTTATGCGAATCTGATATTTTGATTTTATAATTAATTTCATTATTTAATAAATATTCCAGGGACGATTGATAAAATTCAGAATTATATAGATTATCACGGTAGAGTTTGAAGTAAACAAATTTCGGGAAAATCCTGCAGGTCCGACACATTTCAAGAAAATAACAGTCCAGTTTTGACTTGAGAAACTTTCGTGAAGTCTTCCAAACATGGCGATAAGCCCTGAGGCCATCTTGTCCATACCTTGAATATATATAATCATGCGGGTTGCTTCTACAGAGCTTCAATTTAATATTTAGGAGAAATCCAATGACAAGGAGAAATGTAAATGCCATGAAAAGTCTTCTTTAATGCGCAACGTTTCGAGCAATACGCTCATCTTCAGGCTGTTTAATAACAATGTGAAATTAAAATCAATATTGAATGAAAAACAAAACAGAAAATTTCTATAACCTATTCGTAAAGACAAATTTTAAAAGACTGAGAAAAGACGGTTAAATTCTAAGTTATACAGATTTACATATAAAAATTAAGAAGTTATTTTTAAATACATATAGTAAATGTGAAATTAATACACTGGAAAAATTAACAATAGTACACTGGAATAATGGAACTAGCTACCTTACACTGCAGTTTCCGAGGCTGACTAATTTGAGCAGAGACAAGAACGGGAAACACGAGAGATGGCGAGGGCGATTGGGGAAGGAGGGATTATAAGGAATTGGGGAAGGAGGAGGGATCATAGCAAATTGAGAGGGACGGCAGATGAGTCAACATTCAGACTAGGGGACAATGCTTTAATGAAAAGCGATTCTAAAATTCTTAGTGAGTTGGGACAAGTATTACAACCAAGAATTTTAAAATTGCCTAAAGTGACATCAATTTTACATTTAATGCTGTGTTCGCGAATACTCGAGGCTTCTTTAGTTTTTAAAATTTTACCTGTTCGGCCACTTATTCCCATATGCGAATAAAATCTAGCCCTGAGAGAGCGAACAGTGCTGCCAATAAGGTTTACCAACAAATTGATGGGGTAGGGATGGGATCACCAGTCGGACCGTTAGCAGCTGACTTTTTTATGACTCATTTAGAAAGTGTAATTTTTAGACAATCTCCCACTCATCTCAAGCCAATTTTCTATCGACGCTTCGTTGATGATTCGATAGCAGTCTTTGATAATGCGGTACAAGCGCAACAATTCTTTAACTTCCTAAATTCTTTGCACCCCAATATAACGTATACAATGGAAACTGAGCAAAATGGCTCCCTCCCCTTCTTATATCTTTTAATTTCGAAAAACGGTGATTCTATTACTACATCAGTTTACAGGAAACCCACTTTCACTGGTTTGGGCATGAATTTTTTTAGTTTTACTGATTTCAACTATAAGATGTCTTGTATTAAAACTCTCCTGTTCAGAGGATATAATTTGACCTCTAATTTTACCTTACTTAATGATGAATTTAATAATCTAAGATCATACTTTACTAATAATAGTTTTCCTGTTCAATATGTAGACAAACTAATTAGATCCTTCTTAAATAATGTTTATAGCCCTCAACTTCCATGTATTACAGTGCCGAAGGATATAAAATATTTCTTGGTACCTGAAATGGGTCCTTTGAATAAGGAATTTAAGCTTAAATTTACCAAATTGTTAAGGAAATTTTTTTATCATACTGATTTCCGCATCATATTTATTAATAAAACGTCTTTAGGTAGCTTTTTCTCAGCGAAGGATCGAACCCCTGACTCGTTGCGTAGCGGTGTTGTATATTTATTTACCTGCCCTAGGTGTCTCCTTGGGAATTACATTGGCAGCACTGTTCGCTCTCTCAGGGCTAGATTTTATTCGCATATGGGAATAAGTGGCCGAACAGGTAAAATTTTAAAAACTAAAGAAGCCTCGAGTATTCGCGAACACAGCATTAAATGTAAAATTGATGTCACTTTAGACAATTTTAAAATTCTTGGTTGTAATACTTGTCCCAACTCACTAAGAATTTTAGAATCGCTTTTCATTAAAGCATTGTCCCTAGTCTGAATGTTGACTCATCTGCCGTCCCTCTCAATTTGCTATGATCCCTCCTCCTTCCCCAATTCCTTATAATCCCTCCTTCCCCAATCGCCCTCGCCATCTCTCGTGTTTCCCGTTCTTGTCTCTGCTCAAATTAGTCAGCCTCGGAAACTGCAGTGTAAGGTAGCTAGTTCCATTATTCCAGTGTACTATTGTTAATTTTTCCAGTGTATTAATTTCACATTTACTATATGTATTTAAAAATAACTTCTTAATTTTTATATGTAAATCTGTATAACTTAGAATTTAACCCTCTTTTCTCAGTCTTTTAAAATTTGTCTTTACGAATAGGTTATAAATTTTCTGTTTTGTTTTTCATTCAATATTGATTTTAATTTCACATTGTTATTAAACAGCCTGAAGATGAGCGTATTGCTCGAAACGTTGCGCATTAAAGAAGACTTTTCATGGCATTTACATTTCTCCTTGTCATTGGATTTCTCCTAAATATTATATATATATATATATACTGTATATGCATGTACAGTGCTTTTTTCTGCCGGAACACACCGGTACGGCGTACCGATACCTTTTAATGAACTGACAGCAAAAATAAACAAAGGTAATACACAGAAATCACTTCTGATGATGAAAAGTATAGTTTTTTATTCCCAGTTCCCATAAGAGGGACTCTCTCTTGGATTGGGATGGTCATGGGTGGGATGGAGTAACTACTGGAAACGATCGTAAAAAAATATAGGAGGGTTTCTATACTTTTTTCCAGAAAAAACAGTATATATACATATATATACATATATATATATATATATATATATATATATATATATATATATATACACACAGGGTGTTATCAAATTATAACCTTGGTTAATCTTGGTTTAGCTTCCACTCGAACTGTTCATTCTGACGAAGGTCAAGCTTGTCACTCCGCCTTAGACCTACAGTTTAACGTGGAATCTGAACCATGCCCTACCAGCAGCCCAGCGTCTTAACCACTAGACTACCTAGGGTGGGGCACGGGCAAAAACTCACTGGACAAAAACTCACCGGACAAAAACTCACCACTTAAATGCAAAAGAGGACAAAAACTCACCAGACAAATGTTTTTGCGAAATACATACACACTAGTCTAGATCTTAAGTTCTTAAGATTTCAAGATTTTAGACTCATTGTAGAGAATTACTTTTCATCTTTCAAATTGCTCATCTTTCAAATAGTTCTGTTTTTAACCAACCAATATTAATTTTTCATCAACCTACCAATCTTTCGTTTAAATTAATGCCCAGTTAGGTCAATTGAATGCCTGGTTAAGTCAATTGAATGCCAGGTTAGGTCAATTGAATGCCAGGTTAGGTCAATTGAATGCCAGGTTAGGTCAATTGAATGCCAGGTTAGGTCAACTGTACGCCCTTGACGATTGGTTAGGTTGTCATGATATTTTCGTTAAAAACACATTAATTATTTAAAGTGCTCTAACATGTTTGTTTTTCGTTTCTCCAAAAAAAGAAAGTTATATTTGAAATCAGTGACCAAAACTACATTAGTATACCGATTTGGTTAAAAACAGAACATTTTAATGATGAAGAGTAATTATCTACAATGAGTCTAAAATCTTAAGATCTAGACTAGAGTGTATGTATGTATTTCGCAAAAACATTTGTCTGGCGAGTTTTTGTCCTCTTTTGCATTTAAGTGGTGAGTTTTTATCCGGTGAGTTTTTGTCCGGTGAGTTTTTGTCCTGGATTCACCTACGGTACCCATTTATCTACCAACCAATTTCTTTATTGTGTGGAAGGATGAACAGCTGGGTTTTACTGCGCGCCGCCTGCCGTCACCGGGTCTCGATCCCGGGGTCGATGGATTCGTAGTCAGTGACGATAAACTACACAACCTTGGCGCATGTTTCATAAATTAGTATACTCCTACATAAATTAGTATACATTATTGCTATTAGTATAAATTAGAGGTCCTCAGCTCAGTATCACAAGGAACAGTATCAGCTTCACTACTCTTCATAATCATGCTAACTGACATAGATGAAGACGTTACCAGAGGATATAGGATATCTACAAACAGACACGAACAGAATCTACAAGTGGACGAAAGACAACAATATGAAGTTTAACACTGAGAAATTTCAACTGTTACGGTATAGAAAAAGGGAGGACCTAAAATCCATGGAATACTGTACCCGAAATGGGCAGGAAATTCAGAGAAATTCTAAAGCAAAAGATTTAGGGGTTGTAATGACTTATGATGCGAAATTTGAAACACAAAACAAGATAGGAGTAAACAGAGCAAAGAGACTAACTGGACAGATAGTGAGAACCTTTAAACGAAGGGATAGGAATATAATGATTCCTCTACTGAAAACACTGATCATACCCAAATTAGAGTACTGCTCGGTCCTAACATGCCCATATAAAAAGAAAGACATTAGACAGCTAGAAGTGATTCAGAGAAGCTTCACAGCCAAGGTCAACGGGTGCAAAGAACTAAATTACTGGGAAAGGTTACGCGAATTAAACATATATTCACTGGAAAGGAGAAGACACACACACATCATTATTTACACTCGGAAAATAATGGAAAAACTAGCCCCTAATTTTACTCTGAACCCTATACCCCCAAACAACAGTGGAAAGGAAGACAGTGTCGTGTTCCGCTAGACAGGGAACATCCTTAACCCTGAAAGAAAATAGGGAGCAAGTGTAGTTTACGTTCCCCTGACGCAAAAGGGGACACAAGCTACACAAGGTCAAAGTTGGGGAAACTAACGAAAATATTACGACTTAACCTAACCACTCGTCAACTTACACACACACACACACACACACACACACACACACACACACACACACACATATATATATATATATATATATATATATGGGATGAATTTCACACTTAAACACGTGAAATGAATGAATGAATGATGCAAACCCACAAGGAAAAAGAAAAATGATTCCAAGGCCTTTCGTGTATTCTATTGTACACCTCGTCAGGGAATGAAAGGAGAAGGCGAGATGACAAAAATATATACAACGGGACAGAAAAACAAAAAAGATTAGCACATGATTAACAAGAGTTGATTAGAGGCAAAAGGTATTTTAACTCCTAGGATATTGTCAATTTTATACAACTCGGAATCTAAAAATTCAGGACTGACAACTCTCAATGTTCTAAGAAACATAGCAGAGAAAATAGAAGATTTAATCGAGGGATGATGGTCAGAATAAAAATGCACCTAAGAGTTATTATTAGTAGGCTTACGATAAACTTCAAATTTGAACTGATTAAAGCAGCTCCAAATTTTTAGATCCAGAAAAGATAAGCTTCCATCATTTTCAACACTCTTATTGGATCTTTCCCGTTTGGGTGCTAGCAGCGAATTTAATGAAAATCAGTATACTAATGTAGTTTTGGTCAGTGATTTCAAAAATAACTTTCTTTTTTTGGAGAAATTAAAAACAAACATGTTAGAGCACTTTAAATAATTAATGTGTTTTTAACGAAAATATCATGACTTAGCCTAACCAGTCGTCAAGGGCGTACAGTTGACCGAACCGGGCATTCAATTGACCTAACTGGGCATTAATTCTTGATTTTTTTCTGCTACTTTTACAGATCTGCTGGGATCCTTCAAAAAACGTATTCTTCATAAAGTTGCACTTTTTATCGTTTGACCGACGCTTTCGGCAACGAAAAAACTGGGTATTTTTATCAAAGGAACACACTTTCCCATACTTGGAGCACTTTTTCATAAACAGTAGCAGTTTGTGACTCTGGCTAAATTTAACACAATCCTCTGTAACTAGTTTAAGCTAGTTAAAACACATATTAATTATTTAAAGTGCTCTAACATGTTTGTTTTTCATTTATCCAAAAAAAGAAAGTTATTTTTGAAATCAGTGACTAAAACTATATTAGAATACCGATTTACATTAAAATTCGCTGCTAGCCCCCAAACGGAGAAGACACCTCTTATTGAGTTAATTAAGCCTTGCGTCAAAGATTGTAAATTTCAATTTGAAAATAAGTTTTATGCTATGTCGTTTGGATTGGCGATGGGAAATCCCCTCTCACCGGTATTAGCTAACTTTCGTATGGAATTTTTTGAAAGCAGAATTTTGCCTACTAGTGTTAATTTTAACCTTGTTTGGTACAGGTATATAGATGATATTTCATGCCTTTGGCCTAATAATTTGGATGTTGATTTATTTCTTGGTAAGCTCAACAATTTAGTCCCATCTATTAAGTTCACGGTTGAAGAAGAAAATGTTGGAAGCTTATCTTTTCTGGATCTAAAAATTGGGAGATGCTTTAATCAGTTCAAATTTGAAGTTTATCGTAAGTCTACTAATAATAACTCTTATGTGCATAAATGCAAAAAACTTCACTTTTTTTACGTGAAGGTCAAAATATGAGAATAAAAACCCACTCTAATAGACAGAGTTTATTTCCACGACAGTTTCGACGCCCACTGGCATCCTCCTCGGGTGGATACAGAAACACAAATGAAACAAAACAAGAGGGAAAAACAGTTCAGGGATCGACCGTTAAGAAATTCGCACCTAGGTTAGATTCCATTCTCTCGAGACAGGAGGGGCATTTTCATTAAGTACATTCGCACAAATTTTTTAAAACTATCTTCCTGTTCTAAACATACAGATTCTATTATTTTTACATAATTATTACATTTATAATTAAATTTATTACATTTAATATTGCATAATTATTAATTACAGAAATTATAAATTTATTATTACATTGGTTATTACATTGTTGTTTATTATACAGAAATTATAAACCGAAAAACGAATGAAAAAAGGCGATTAGGAAATAATCCAGAGACCATTGAGAAATTCGCACCTAGGTTAGATATCGTTCTCCCGAACCAGAAGGGCATTTTATTACAGGGTCAGCTTATAACTACATTTCCACAAATTAAAAATATCTTCTTGTTCTATACATACAGATCCTAATGTTTTGACATAATTACTGCATATATTTATTTCCACATTAATTACTTCCATTATTACATTTACTAAAAGCGAGTAAGGAAACATTCCAATCCAGAGACACACACTTAGGTTCGAACACGTTCCCACGACTCCGTAAGGGATTTATTGACCAAGAATCTCATTAAAGGGTCTAACTTATAAGTACCTTCGCACAAATTAAAATTATCTACTTTTTCTATACACACAGATTCTATTATTTTTTTTTTGACATAATTATTACATTTATAAAGTACCTTACTTGATTCCCAATCTATAGCATGATTATTTTGGCTAGCGTGATAAAAAATGGCATTATTAGTATTACAACTTCTGAAGGCATATTTGTGTTCTTTGATACGGGTTTCAATATTATACTTTCAATATTATACTTTATAAATGTAATAATTATGTCAAAAGAAAAATAATAGAATCTGTGTGTATAGAAAAAGTAGATAATTTTAATTTGTGCGAAGGTACTTATAAGTTAGACCCTTTAATGAGATTCTTGGTCAATAAATCCCTTACGGAGTCGTGGGAACGTGTTCGAACCTAAGTGTGTGTCTCTGGATTGGAATGTTTCCTTACTCGCTTTTAGTAAATGTAATAATGGAAGTAATTAATGTGGAAATAAATATATGCAGTAATTATGTCAAAACATTAGGATCTGTATGTATAGAACAAGAAGATATTTTTAATTTGTGGAAATGTAGTTATAAGCTGACCCTGTAATAAAATGCCCTTCTGGTTTCGGGAGAACGATATCTAACCTAGGTGCGAATTTCTCAATGGTCTCTGGATTATTTCCTAATCGCCTTTTTTCATTCGTTTTTCGGTTTATAATTTCTGTATAATAAACAACAATGTAATAACCAATGTAATAATAAATTTATAATTTCTGTAATTAATAATTATGCAATATTAAATGTAATAAATTTAATTATAAATGTAATAATTATGTAAAAATAATAGAATCTGTATGTTTAGAACAGGAAGATAGTTTTTAAAAAATTTGTGCGAATGTACTTAATGAAAATGCCCCTCCTGTCTCGAGAGAATGGAATCTAACCTAGGTGCGAATTTCTTAACGGTCGATCCCTGAACTGTTTTTCCCTCTTGTTTTGTTTCATTTGTGTTTCTGTATCCACCCGAGGAGGATGCCAGTGGGCGTCGAAACTGTCGTGGAAATAAACTCTGTCTATTAGAGTGGGTTTTTATTCTCATCTTATGTGCATTTTTATTCTGACCATCATCCCTCGATTAAATCTTTTATTTTCTCTGCTATGTTTCTTAGAGCATGGAGAGTTGTCAGTGCTGAATTTTTAGATTCCGAGTTATGCAATATCATGAATATTGGTACTAAATTATGTTATCCTATTTCATTTTTAGATAACTGCCTTAGGAAAGCCAAGACTAGGTATTATAATAGTGTAACTGTAAAGGAATTTGAGCGTAAAAATATCCTTAGCCTACCTTAACCATGTAAATTTTCAATATCTTCCGACTTTACTTAAAGCAATTGGTATCAATATAGTCTTTAAGTATAATAATACTGTTAAATCACGCCTAATAAAGAATAGCCCGGATAATGTGGTTGGTTGTGTGTATTCGACGGATGTACACAATGTAACTCAGTATATACAGGCCCAACGGGTACAACGTTAGATATTAGGGTAAAACAGCATAAATATGCATGTAGAACAGCAAATACTGTAATTCTAATGTATTGTTTAACCATATGTATAGATGTAATCATAGTATCAAGTGGGATAGTTCTAAAGCGCTCGTTAAAAACAGAGATATAATGGTGCTACTGTAGTATGCGGTCTACCGTTAAGTTTCTACTGTAGTATGCGGTCTACCGTTCAAAATATTTAAAATGAATTGAAAATGAATTGAAAGGAATTATAATTTAATTTACACAATTAAGGAATTATTAAAGAAGTTAAACATACTACTACCGCATACTTAACGGTAGACCGCATACTACAGTACGCCCTTGATGATTGGTTAGGTTAAGTCGTGATATTTTCGTTAGTTTTAACGAAAATATCACGACTTAACCTAACCAATCGTCAAGGGCGTACAATTAACCTAATAAAATAATAAGAAGATAAGAAGCTATAATTAAAAGGTAGACCGCCGAATCGTAGGTAGACCGCATACTACAGTAGCACCGATATAATTGAAAGGAATATTCTAGAATGTGCATTTATCCATTTTAAAAATATTTTCAATAACAGTGTGGGAATGCATAAAATTAACAATATCCTGTTAAAATACCTTTTGCCTCTAATCAACTCTTGTTAATCATATGCTAATCTTTTTGTTTTTCTGTCCCGTTGTATATATTTTTGTCATCTCGCATTCTCCCTTCATTCCCGACGAGGTGTACTTCTGAATACACGAAAGGCCATGGAATCATTTTTCTTTTTCCTTGCATTATACCTTATGAACCTTATGTTGTTTTGTGCGTTGGTCTCTCTTCACACGGAGGTCAAGCTGGTGGCCCCGCCTCTAGGTCTGGCCTGGTGGAGGAGCGAGTTGCTTTCTTGCGCTCTCCACCGTACATAGCCAGGCACGCTCGGCTGATCTGGTACTGTCCTGAGCCAGGCATCCAGTCTTTTCTTGAAGACTTCAACTTTGACCCCCGTTACGTTTCTGAGGTCCTTAGGAAGCTGGTTGAAAAGTCTTGGCCCCCTGACAACCAAGCTATTTACCTTCAGGGTTGAGGAGGTCCCTTGTCGGGCCTTTAATTTGGGAACACTACACATTCTGCCTTTCCTATTTTCTAGTGTTGTTTGAATGGTAATTGGGTTTAGTTTTAGGTTTGGCACCAGTTTTTCGATCATTTTCCATATGTAGATTATGATGTACCTCTCTCTTCTTCTTTCCAGTGAGTACAGATTTAGTTTACGTAGTCTTTCCCAGTAGTTGAGTTCTTTGCAGCCATCAATCTTGGCTGTGAAATGCCTTTGCGTTTCTTCTAGTTTATTAGTTTCTTCCTTTTTATATGGGGACGTCAAAACTGAGCAGTATTCAAGTTTTGGTATAATCAGTGTTTTTAGCAGGGGAATCATTACTGTCCTGTCCCTTCTCTTGAACGTTCTTAGAACCTGTCCGGCGACTCTTTTTGCTTTATATATATTTCCTTGTGGTTTGCATTATATATATATATATATATATATATATATATAAATAAATTGATGATTGGTTAGGTTAAGTCGTAATATTTTCGTAAGTTTTAACGTTTTATTTGATTAGGTATACGCGGGAACGTAAACTACACTAGGCACCACAGTAAAGTGATCATATTTTTAGGAGCAAAAAGCAGGACATTTCTATTTTTGGTTATAAACTAAAATGACTATATTTTCAGGAGCCAAAAGCGGGACACCTCTCTACCTCATATATATATATATTAGTGATGTAGCGGATGTCATTTTTTTCACATCCGCGGATGCAGATGAGGATGTTTGATTTCAACATCCGCGGATGCGGATGTCTACATTTTCGTTATTTTTTAGGATATATTCGAGATTTGTTGTGTTTAACGTATATAATAAGTTATTATATAGACAGAGCTGTAGCTATAATGTAGTATAATTGATTAATTGTACAATAATTGCTGTACTTTTCTCTGAACATATAAAATAATATCAAGCATCTAACTAATATAGAAATCAATTAGTGAATTCGTCTGCAAATAAATTCGTTATATTTTGTTGAGTTTCAGCCACAATTAGAAACCATAATTGTGTTACCAGGATGCGGGACGTGAACCCAACTCAAATGCACCCCACCGACCTCTTTCCCCAACCTCCACCCTTATAGAAAGAGATCTTTAATTAGCTTGATAACTATTTATATTAAGTTTAAAGTTTTATTAGGCATATTTATAAATGAGTAATTAAAATAAAGTAAACTAAGATGTTCATCGTTTAATGTTCAAACTTAATTATAGGAAGGTTATGCTTAAGGAACATTAATTTTTCTGCCTTTTCTGCTGCCAGTCTGTTTCTCTTTTCATCATATATTAATCCAGCACTGCTAAATAATCTCTCGCTTGGTACGTTTGTTGGAGGACAGGCTAAATGTTTCCTTGCAAGTTTACTCAAGTATGGATAGATATTCTGCGTATTTTTCCACCAACTAATAGGATTGTCACATGCAGCCAGGCGTTTTTCTTGGTGATAGCTCTCGATCATTTTTACTACATCTTTTGACATCGCGTAGGTCTCGTCATTGCTGCCTGACTCAAGAAACTGAGAGACAGATTCTGTGATAGATTTGCTTGTTGAAGGTGTTGGTTCTGTCACTGAAACTTTTATTCTTTTGGTGGGTGGCGAAGCGACAGATTCAAGAGATTGAAGCTCTTCAACTGCTTTGCCAAGTGATGATTTAACTCGTTCTAATGTACTAGGTGAAAATAACTTAGCTTTGTAACGTGGATCTAAGTAGGTTGCAAGAGAGTAACTTCATACAAGAACAGCCTCTCGTCTTGTCGCTTGCATCACTTTTGCGCACAATGAACTAGTTCTATTAATATAGTAGAATTTGCTAATTTCCGCTTATTAATGACATTTTATCTCAACGGTCCACATCCGCACGACATCCGCAGTCCAAAGTGCGGATGCGGGTGCGAGAAAATGTGCGGATGCGGATGTGACCTACATCACTAATATATATATATATATATCGTAAAGAACGACGCTTGTATAGAAGACATTCTGCGCAAAATGAGGAGGGAGAACAAACAAATGAAAAAATGAGGTAACCACCCGGGAATCAAACCCGGGATCTTCCGATTGCCGGTCAGATATGATAACCATTACACCATGGGCCTCACTCGATCAGAAGTCATAATTCTCCTACATACGCGCAGAAACAAATGCCCCGAGGGGGGCACCTCCCGCATGCCGCACATATATACATTTTCAACTGCAAAGAACACGCAGTATAATTAACGTAAAGAACGACGCTTGATAGAAGACATTCCGCGCAAGATGAGGAGGGAGAACGAACAAATGAGGTAACCACCCGGGAATCGAACCCGGGATCTTCCGATTGCCGGTCAGATATGATAACCATTACACCATGGGCCTCACTCGATCAGAAGTCATAATTCTCCTACATACGCGCAGAAACCCCGAAGGGGGCACCTCCCGCATGCCGCACATATATACATTTTCAACTGCAAAGAACACGCAGTATAATTGACGTAAAGAACGACGCTTGTATAGAAGACATTCCGCGCAAGATGAGGAGGGAGAACGAACAAATGAGGTAACCACCCGGGAATCGAACCCGGGATCTTCCGATTGCCGGTCAGATATGATAACCATTACACCATGGTTAATTACGTTAATTATACTGCGTCTTCTTTGCAGTTGAAAATGTATATATGTGCGGCATGCGGGAGGTGCCCCCCTCGGGGCATTGGTTTCTGCGCGTATGTAGGAGAATTACGATTTCTGATGGAGTGAGGCCCATGGTGTAATGGTTATCATATCTGACCGGCAATCGGAAGATCCCGGGTTCGATTCCCGGGTGGTTACCTCATTTTTTCATTTGTTCGTTCTCCCTCCTCATCTTGCGCGGAATGTCTTCTATACAAGCGTCGTTCTTTACGTTAATCATACTGCGTGTTCTTTGCAGTTGAATATATATATATATATATATATATATATATATATATATATTAGTGATGTAGGTCACATCCGCATAACATCCGCACATTTTCTCGCATCCGCAACCGCATCCGCACTTTGGACTGCGGATGTCGTGCGGATGTGGACCGTTGAGATAAAATGTCATTAATAAGCGGAAATTATCAAATTCTACTATATTAATAGAACTAGTTCATTGTGCGCAAAAGTGATGCAAGCGACAAGACGAGAGGCTGTTCTTGTATGAAGTTACTCTCTTGCAACCTACTTAGATCCACGTTACAAAGCTAAGTTATTTTCACCTAGTACATTAGAACGAGTTAAATCATCACTTGGCAAAGCAGTTGAAGAGCTTCAATCTCTTGAATCTGTCGCTTCGCCACCCACCAAAAGAATAAAAGTTTCAGTGACAGAACCAACACCTTCAACAAGCAAATCTATCACAGAATCTGTCTCTCAGTTTCTTGAGTCAGGCAGCAATGACGAGACCTACGCGATGTCAAAAGATGTAGTAAAATGATCGAGAGCTATCACCAAGAAAAACGCCTGGCTGCATGTGACAATCCTATTAGTTGGTGGAAAAATACGCAGAATATCTATCCATACTTGAGTAAACTTGCAAGGAAACATTTAGCCTGTCCTCCAACAAACGTACCAAGCGAGAGATTATTTAGCAGTGCTGGATTAATATATGATGAAAAGAGAAACAGACTGGCAGCAGAAAAGGCAGAAAAATTAATGTTCCTTAAGCATAACCTTCCTATAATTAAGTTTGAACATTAAACGATGAACATCTTAGTTTACTTTATTTTAATTACTCATTTATAAATATGCCTAATAAAACTTTAAACTTAATATAAATAGTTATCAAGCTAATTAA
>JAJOZX010016220.1:7500-25000 GCA_023014485.1 Bathynomus jamesi | reverse complement strand
AACTTGTTTTAATAAAGCCCACTGCATGCACTCAACGTTTGGCAAGTGACCCGACCACTGATCCAAGTACTTAACACATGTGTCATAAAACTCAACTAATATTTTCTTTACAGATAAGGAATCATTAGAATCAATCAACCCATCTTGTTCAAGTTTGTTTACAAGACTCCTGACTGAGAGTGGCCCAAACACATTATCTTTCTTTGATTGCAAATTATCCTTCACATCAGAAATTGCACTCATCACTTCCACAACTGATATATGTTCACCCTCAATCTTTAAAACCACTTGGTGAAAGGTGGCTGCTTGAGAGTGCACAAAGTTGAGCCAGATCTCTGATTGTGGGTTTTCAAAAAAGTTTTTCAGTATAACTGGACATTTGCTTTGGCTCAGAAAGTATGATCTTAGACCAGGAAACAACTTGAGTATTCTTTCAACTGCAGGCATTAATGCCAACCACCTTGTTTTACTATATCCCAGTAACTGTTTATATTCAATGTCCACAAAATCACAAAACTCTTTCAGCTCTTCTACTCGAACAGTATAGATGTAGAAATATGAATATATTTTTACAACCACTGTTTCCACATCAATTGGCAGACTGAACAGCATTATGTACAATATGTGCAAAACAACCAATCCCAATTAGTTCTCTACCAATGTAGTCATTTAGCTTCCTGAAAATGTTATTCACTCCTTTTCTTGCAGCACCACCAAAATTACAGTTAGTGTTATCACCACAGAAAGCAACTAATTTTCTGCCCAGGTCATGCTCTTCAATAATATCAGTTAAATATTTCACCACAATATCTGAGGTTTCTCCAGGCTGAGATTTAAAGTCAATAAGCTTCACTTGAGCACCTTCATATGGCTGAAAGAAGCGAATTAAAACAGGAAACAGCTTGATGTTTCCATGGTTGCTTGCATCAGTTAGCAATGTTATGCAATGAGCATCCTTTAATTGTTTTTTTAATTCTGTTTCAGCATATGGTGCAAATACATTTGAAACAATCGCTTCGCACTTTGTTCTGGCACATGAAAATTTTGGTTCAAAGCATGTTTTAAAAATTTTTGTTGCACAGTCAGTAGATCTGAAGCTTTGATTTTCCCTGACTGTATGGTAAGCCCACAAACCCTCAGCAGCAGCTACTTCTAAATCCTTATTACTAGGCGTCACACTTTTAAAGTAATCACTCACTATCTTACTAGATGAAGCACCGATATCAACCGACTTGTGTCTTTTTGAGCCAAGATGCTTAGTAATATCATTAATCCCACCATGTCCAATGCTGAAGTCACTTTTACATTTCTCACACCGTACATCACTTTCTGTTGTTGTTTTTGTAATAAATGGATATTTAGACTGCAGATGTGCATTAAATGTATACTTCCTTTTAGTTTTAGACATTTTGTGTTGTCAAACTAGGCCTACGACCTTACGTACGATATAATTAATAACTTTCCTTATCCTTCAAACGAAAAAGTTTAACCTAGCTGCAAAAGGAAAAAAAAGGATGCAGGGATAAAAATTAATTAAGATTATTAATTAAGCAAACATAAAAACATAAAAGCGTTACACTACAACAACTTTACACAGAGGCCGCTAATGAAACACTGAAACGCTAGTCGGGAATCACGGCACTGCCGCACGGCGACATGTATCGTACCAGTTCAGTTTGCAAATTAGTATTTAGATTTGGAATTCGGAATGTGGCATAATTCTATTAATTCATAAAGGACATCTAATGTCTAATGTAACAGTAATTTTAATAAAGCGGGACATTTATGAAAATTTGCTCCAAATGCGGGACATTTTCGGGACATTTTGAAAAGAGGGACACATATCATAAATTCGGGACTGTCCCGCCCAAAATCGGGACTCTGGTCACCTTACACCACAGGGGGACGTAAACTACACTTGCTCCGAAAAGAATTTTGCTGTGAGAGGACCAAGAATGTTTAATCAGCTGCCCAAAAAACTGAGGAACACGAATGGCGTTGCGGTGGACATCTTCAAGAGAAGATTAGATGCCAATCGTTAGGTCAACTGTACGCCCTTGACGATTGGTTAGGTTAGGTCGTGATATTTTCGTTAGTTAGGCTTGTAAAGCTAACTAAAGAAGGCTTGGGGCCCTGATCTTCAGGTGATCCGATGCCTGGCTCAGAACAATCTCCGATGAGCCGGGCGTGAGGTGGAGAGTACAAGAAACTAACTCACTACTTCACCAGGCCAACTCGACAGGAGGGCGACAAGCTTCACCTTCGTGAAATGAGGAATAATTGCACGGAACATTTGAAAGGTTGAAAGGAAAGGTACATATTCAGTCTGGTTGTTTAGATAGCTATTTTTCTTTTGTTTTGATAGTATTTTGTTAGTTGTCATTTTAGAAACCCAAATTATTTCGTTCATTTCATGTGTCACTCTTATGCAATGTTGGAGAGAGTTATGGAGCAGTATTCTTTTGAAGAACTTGCTGATATGCGTCTCCTGTTAGGAGAGATGCTAAGCAATGCAGCTGCTACCCAACGCCGGTATGCTGAAAGGTATCCTAATAGGCGATTACCATAGAGGCCTACATTTCTTTCAATTGACCGTCGACTACGTGAGCAAGGCATGTTTCGACCAAGACATTTAAAAAATTTTGGTTATACAAGAGAGGTTAATAACATAGATGAATTGTGGCAGCGTGTTCAAGATTGTTCAGAAACAATACGCAACCATGTAGGTGTTTTCGAACGTATGCGGCAAAATTTTCAACGACACGTTGAAGCATGTGTTCTGATGTAGGGAAACCATTCTGAGCACTTGCTGTAAATAAACTTTGATAAACTTTAATGACTTTCATTTTAATTGGATTATCCTCGGCAAAAACGCAATGTATCTCGGAAACTAAGCGATTGCAGATTTATGTTCATAGGAACTTTTGGATCACCTGAAGATCAAGGCCCCCAGCCTCAATTACCAAATGATATCTTCGTTAAAACTAACGAAAATATCACGACTTAACCTAACCAATCGTGAAGTGCGTACAGTTGACCTAACCGGGCATTCAATTTAATTTCTTATTATATTTGGTACTGTAAAGCAAAAAACAAGAATACATGGGGGCCCTGATCTTCAGGTTTCAAGTGATCCGAACTTTTTTGTTCACTTTGGCGTTCTGAATATGAATACTAATTTATGAAACATAATTTCATAACACCCTGTGTATATAAATTTGTGTGTGTGTGTGTGTGTGTGTGTGTGTGTGTGTGTTGGTACATGAGCCAAGTTCAGTTACTTTTTTTCAATGAAAAGTATACATTGCAGCGTAATTTTCATGATCTTTTTGTCTGTGTACAGTATGGTGATATAAATTTTTCATATGTGAGCGAACTTCAGTACACTTCAATTTCTTCAAAGCAAATATAAACCAAACTATTGAAAAATAAGTTATTTTGAAAAATATTTTGTATTGCGCTTCCTGATGAATACCTGCTTCCACAGGAAAGTTTTTGTGGAGAACCGCTGTCCCAGAGGGTATCTAATACGTTCAACTCTTCTACATTTTTAAGAGTTTGAAGCAAAGCACTCAGGGAAAGGAAAATATGCCTTACTTATAAGTTCAACCATACCATGATAGGCTATATTAAAATACAGGGTGTCCGCAATGTCTTGTCACCCCAGTAAAATACTAACTGATTTTCGTTTTTCTTTCAGACCCATTTATCACTTAGGTGGCCACTTCTTGGTTTATCTTTTACAGTTCCTGTTGGAAACAGTTTCCTTCCCATCTCAACAGAGTCCTCTTTGGAAGAGCTGCACCATTCAATCGGTTCTGGAGAAGTCTGCACGAATTTTTTCGATGGTTTTGCCATTACGTGGTCGCTCATGGATCCAGGTACTAGCCAATATTCGTTGTTAAATCGTATAGTTGCTGCTATTACACATTTCAAATGGGTGACAAGACATTGTGGACACCCTGTACTTATTGATATGTAATTAATATGTTATAAATTAAACTAATAAATTAGTTAATCGTCATCAACTGTAGTTAGTATGGTTCTGACATTAATTTTAATAAATTAATTTGGGAGGTTGGGAGAATAATTTTCTTGGGGGGGGGGGGGGGATTTACTGGTGTACCTAGGAGAGTAAAAAGAATTAATTTAAATGCGATTCCAAAGTGGAACAGAGATACAACAAAAATAACTAGAGAAAGAAATGTAGCCTTCAAGAGGTACGAAGGGAGTCGTCATTCGCAACAACACTTTATTATATAGATTTATGAAGAAAAGTTATACGTTTAATCAGAAATGCCAAACACGAACTTAAAACTTAAGTAGCTAATGCATTTAAAGAAAACCTAAAAAGTTTTACGATTATGTGAGTTATCAAAATCCTTTGAAGAACACTAGTGAGCTATTGGTAGATTCAAACGGTAACCCAGTAAATAACTACAGGAAGATAGCTATAATTATAATTAACTTTTTTATATCGGTTTTTACAGTTGAGGATAAGTCTTTTATTCTAGAGGCTAGTAACATGTTCAGTAACGTAAATGCGGTTCCATTGCTTTTAGACATAACTGTTTACACTGAAGAGATTGCTCACTATATGGATAAGTTAAAAATTAATAAATCGCCAGGTCCTAACATTTTTTACCCAAAACATTTAAAAAGTTAATCCTTTATTGCGTAAATTTATTTCGTACATAATCAAATCGGTGGGTGAAACGGGTGTGGCCTATTCGGAGGCGGCAAGGGCAGTTTCCCACTGTCGGGACATACGGGGATACCACCAGAGAAAAGACTGCAGCCGTAAGCTGACGCATTTTATTAGGGCCAATGATGGCACATCCCAACGACAGTGCCAGACAACGCGGACTGCAGGCCGAGTCCCCGGAAGGAACTCTCCTTAAGGAAGTGGACGGGTAAGCGCAGGGGGACTGGAGGCAGGGAACCTTGCGGAATGGTCCCCATTCTCATTCCCCCTATTGACAACATAGGTAAGTACTCCGCAAAAGGAAACCCGCACCCGACGACCAAATAAAAGGAGTCATTTTAAGATATGTAAAGTTATGGGTTGGACAGAATGAAAGTACTCCAGTGCTTGCAGCGCGCTTCTGGAGTAGCTAAAAATACAAAAGAAAAGGGGAGAGGGTTGGGAAGGTTAAGAACTTCGAATGCTAAGCAAATGGGGGAAATCTCCGCAGTAAAAATAGATGCAGTAGCAGCTAGGTTACCACTACGGGTGAGAGTAGAAAAGACGGCTGCAAATCCGACGCCAGCATCGGACTTGGAGTCATCGGTAAAAATTTAAACCTAGTGCGCATGTAGGGAAGAATACTCCAAGAAGAGGCGACGAAGTCCACTAACGGGGATATCAGACTTGACACAGGCTCACGGGAAAGCTCAAACCCGCCCACCAAACAGTGTGCTCGATAACCGAAAGGCTGAAGAAGATGAGGGTGACGGTCGTAAAGAGGGAATAGGTCCCCCCTTAACACATGAGTTCAGGCGAGTGAGTCCGGAAGTCGCTGAACTTAGTACCAGCACCGGTCAGTGACTGAGGAGGAGGAGCCTCCAGAGGAACCTCCCGACCATCACTCAAAAGACTCAGCGTAGGAGAAGACTTAAACACCCCTGTAGCCAAGCGGATGCCATCATGATGGACCGCATCCAAAATCCGAAGCCGAACAGGTGTTGCCAAGGAAAAGACCTCGCAGCCATAGTCAAGCTTCGACCTAACAAATGCCCAATACAGGCAGAAAAGGGTTGTACGGTCACAGTGTGAGCCAAAACTCGCAGCAGGTTCAGCACTCGGAGACACGAAACCTTAAGGGACAAGATATGGAAGCTAGGTCAACCGCCGATCAAATACCAGTCCCAGAAATCGTGTCCTATCTACGCATGGAATCCGGTGACCATACAGGAAGGCGTCTGGGTCCGGGTGAGCCGCTCAGACACGGCAGAAGTGCATGAATACCGTTTTGGAAGTCGAAAAATGAAAGCTATATAAATTTGACAATCGAGATACCCGATCCAGAGCGATTTGCAGGCGACGCTCAACCACTGACATCCTGGTCGCGGAAATGGAGATCGAGAAGTTGTCCACATATAACGTGCTCGAGACCCCAGGTGGAAGCGCCGACACAATGTCGTTAATAGCAATAGCAAAGAGAGTGACACTAAAGATACTTCCCTGCGGAACACCTTTCACCTGAGGAACGGGAGCGGAAAGGGTGGACCCCACCCGAACATGAAACGTGCAGTTCGATAAAAAGGCCCGAATAAACAAAAGCAAACGCCGTGCATTCAAGCAGTATCGTAGGCTTTCTCAAGGTCGAAAAAGACGCAAAAACAATGCTGCTTGGAGGCAAAGGCTTCGCAGATGGACGACTCCAACCGGATCAGAATGTCAGTAGTAGAGCGCAACCTTCAGAAACCACACTGGGAAGGGGAGATAACACCTCCCCTTTCCAGAAACCAGACCAGCTGAACGTTTACCATGTTCTTCGAAAGTTTGCACAGCCACTAGGTCATAACTACTGTATAGGACAATAATTCAATGGATGCGAGTGATCCTTTCCTGGCTTGGGAAAAGGGAGGACCGTACCCATCTTCCAACCCGAGGGAAGAACACCTTCCCGCCAAACCCTGTTAAAGAGATCAAGCAAAAAGGCAAGAGACTCTTCACAGAGATGTCGGAGTATCTCATATGGAATATCGTCCGGGCCAGGAGACGTGTCACCACAGGAGGAGAGCGCAGACTTGAGCTCCCGCAGAAAAAAGAAAGATTGTAACTCTCCCCTCCACCCGACGAGAAGTCTAAGACCCACGACTCCTCCACTCGTCGATGTCTGTCGAACAAGGAGGAAACGCTGACCCCGCTCGACACTACCGCAAAGGAGGCAGTGAACACATTTGCCGTAACACCCGTCTCAGCTATCGAAATACTGTCCATCTTCAAAACAGGCGACGGCTTGGAGAAAACTTCCCAGGAACCTTGTGAACTCGATTCCAAACAATTTTATTTTTTTATGCAGGAAGGAGGGGCCAAGAGCAAATGCCCGCAAAAACGCCCCTCTCATAGAAGAAGAGAGCCAAAATCAAGTCCGGGGTTTTCGAGATGCCTAGACACTTTGCGTTTGGAAGATGGGAGGTCATACACAAGAGGAAAGATGGAGTGAGGAAGTGTGTTCCAGAGTTGACCAGTTGAGTAGATGAAAGATTGAAATTACCAAATAACCCTTGTGTTAGAGAGTTGGACAGAAAAGAAATGAGCAAGTGTAGAAAGTCTGTTGCTGCATGCTCTCCTTAAAGAAGGAGGCATGCAGTTAGAGAGTTCAGAAGAGCAATGTCTGTTATAATAGCGATATTAAAGAGAGAGTGAGGCAACATTGCAGCGAAGAGAGAGAGAGAGAGAGAGATTGAAGACAATCAGTAAAAGGCAGGGAATTGACGAGACGAAAAGCCTTTGATTCCACCCGGTCAAGTAGGGCTGTGTGGGTTGATCCACCCCATACATGAGAGGCATACTCTGTAAAGGGGCGAAGAAGACCCCTGTACAGAGACAGTAACTGAGAGGGGGTGGAGAAACCGCGGAGGCGGTACAACACACCTAACCTCTTAGATGCTGTTTTGGAAAGAGAGTATATGTGATCTTTCCAGGAAAGATCACGAGAAAAGGAAATGCCAAGAATGTTAAGAGAAGAGGAAGGATTCAGTTGTGTGTTGCTGAAGGTAAGGGGATAGTTGTGTGGAAGATTGTGATAAGTACATAGATGGAGGAACTGAGTTTTTGAGGCATTGAAAGCCACAAGGTTTTCTTTGCTTCAATCAGATATAGCAGAAAGATCAGAGGTCAGGTGTCCCATAGCAATGTTCCCTCTAATTTTTTTTAGTCCGTGTGCGCCAGAAATGTTCGTTGTGCATACATTTAGATTCACGGTGAAAAATTGTGCAAACTTTTCTGATCGCTATTATCTTCAAAATGAAATATATGTAAATATTAAATACAGGGTGTCCCAAAAGTCCCTATGTATTTTGTTGAAATAGGCTGAATTTCAAATGAATGTTTTAATGACATGATTGCATGCACTTTCTAGACAAATACATGCATTAGATTTCTATTTTAATTATTTTTAAATTTTTAATTAATTTTCGCAGATCCATATGAGATGTGTATGAACGCGTTATGATAGTAACATGTCGCATCAGAGGAATGAAATGTTGTGAAGTTAGAGACCGATTCTCAAGAAGGTTTCATAAGCCTGGACCGACAGATAAAGCAATTCGTGAATTGGTGAACAAATTCAGAAGGACTGGATCTGTGCATGATGAAGGAAGAAGTGGACGCCCAAGAACAGTACAACAAAACATTGAATCTGTTCGCCTAATGTTCGAAGACGATCAAAGAATGTCAGTTCGCCAAGCATCCCACAGATTGACCACTTTGCAGAGGCTCAGTGAACCTCAACTTCTTGAAGATGGCCTTCTTGACAATGTAGTCTTTCAGCAGGATGGGGCACCGTGTCATTATGCCAGAATTGTTCAGACATACCTAAACGAGCGTTTTCCAAATCGTTGGATTGGACGTGGGGGAAATAGGCCCTGGGCAGCGCGATCTTCGGATTTGACCCCATTGGATTTCTTTGCTTGGGGTTTTATTAACTCAGAGGTCTATCGCAGAAATATTCGAGGTTTACCAGATCTGCGAGATCGCATTAGGCAAGCAGTTGAGAAAATAACCCCTGAAATACTCGGAAATGTGTTCCGCAATGCAGCTGACCGCTTTGAGATTTGCAGAGATACAGATGGAGCACATGTGGAAACTACTAATTAAAGATTTTAATGGTGTAATTCTTGTAATTTGTATAGAAATACATCTGTATTCAGGTCAGTGTAACATTTATTTAAAATTCAGCCTATTTCAACAAAATAGATAGGGACTTTTGGGACACCCTGTACTTAATAAATATTATTTCCATAAGTTGATAGCTTGATCATTACGGTACTATTAAATGGATATTAAAAAACTGTTTACAATATTATATATTCTTAAAAAAGAAAACATTTTATCCATTCTAAAAATAGAATAAAATAAAAAATAGTAAAATAAAATTCAACAAAATAAAGAAATAAAATAAAAATAACATTAATTGAAAATGACTATTTTAGTTATCATTTCTCAAAACAATTTTTAGCATTTGGCAATTTAAAATAGACTATCCATTCACAAAATAGGAATAAAATAAAAAATAATTTTATTTTTTATGAATTATGAAATAATTACTATTCGTTTTTATGCAAAAATAAGAGAGAGAAGGTTTATATTCAATGCGTTAATGTATAAAAGAAAAAAAATGCAAATACATAGAGTAAAAAAAATTCGTATTGCGTAATTTGCGGACGTCGGCGAAGTCGGGCGGAAGGGGTTAATACCTAAAAGAGCGACTATAGAGTATGTTGATGCAAATGGTCAGACCTTGTGTGACGGTATATTTTTGAAATTACTTCATTTACTGTCGTGACTCATGATACGCTTGAGCCTGTGCGCGTTTTATTTTGCTGTGTGCGCGGGTTTCACAACGCGTGTGCGCGCGCACACGCGCACACCTTAGAGGGAACATTGTCCCATAGCCGTCCTACGCGAATCATGGAGTGACTGCTGTGAGGAACGCTTTGGGAAGCGGGTGGGGAAGTGAAGAGTGGAATTCAAAAACTTTAGAAAGGCAAGAAATCAAAGCAATTGGACGATAGTTGGAGGGTTGAGGACGGTCACCCTTCTTTGGGACAGGCTGAATGAAAGCGAACTTCCAGTATGAAGGAAAATTACCAGATGAAAGACAAAGACGAAAGAGTTTGCCTAGGCAGGATGTCAGCACAGAAGCACTGTTCTTAAGAACAACAGGAGGAACACCATCAGGACCGTACACCTTCCTAGTTGAGCCCAGATAAGGCAGAAAAAACATCTTTAGAAGATATTCTTATTTCAGACATAATAAAATCAGAGGGGGGAGGAGATGGAGGAACAGCACCGGAATCGTCCAGGGTTGAATTGTAAGCAAAAGTTTGAGCGATGAGTTCAGCTTTATCAGGAGAAGAGACGGCAACTGTGCCATCTGAATGGAAAAGAGGAGGGAAAGAAGAGGAAGTAAAGTTGTTGAAGAGGTTCTTAGCTAGATGCCAGAAAGAGCGAGAATAATTAGAATTGGATAGATTTTCATATTTTTGTCGGCTAAAGGAATTTTTGGCGAGTCGAAGAACAGATTTTGCACGATTCCGGGCAGAAATATAAGCTGAGTGAGAGTCACGAGTTGGATGGCAACGGTACCTTCTGAAAGCTTCCTCTCTGTTGCAGGTAGCATTAGAACAAGTAAAGTTCAACCAAAGGTTTTTGCATTAGTGGTAGGAATGTACGCCTCAATGCCCGAGAGAATCACCTCCGTGATGTGCTCAGCACACTCGGAAGGATCCCGGCCATGGAAGCAGTAATCATTCTATGGGAAATCAGAGAAGTACTGCCTAAGGGCCTCCCAATCTTGGGAGGATCCAAAGGCCGAATTGGAGCGATAGGACAGGAAACAGATATAAGAGTGTGATCGGAGGAGCCCAACGGAGAGAAAAGTTTCACAGAATAAGAAGAAGGATGAGAGGTAAGAAATAAATTCAGAATGTTGGGCCTATCTCCAAGACGATCGGGGATACGAGTAGGGTGCTGTACAATCTGCTCCAGGTCATTTAGAATAGAAAATTTGTAAGCCAGTTCACCAGGGATGTCAGTGAAATGGGAGGAAAGACAAAGGTGGTGGTGAACATTGAAATCTCCTAAAATGGAGATTTCAGCAAAGGGAAAGCGGGTAAGAACTTATTCCACTTTGGAAGTGAAGTAGTCAAAGAATTTTGGATAGTCAGTAGAATTAAGGGAAAGGTAAACAGTGCAAAGGTATTTAGTTTGAGATTGGTATGACAAGTTAGGTCATTGCGTACATATACACAACATCCCCTTTTGTAGCGCAATTGAGTATAGAAAAAGTAAGAGGGTACAGAAAAGGGGTTGCTGTCAGTCGTCCCAGACACCTGAGTTTCAGTGAGGAAAGGAAGATGAGATTTAGCGGAGGAGAGGTGGTGCTCAAAAGATTGAAAATTTGAGAAAAGGCCACGAATGTTGCAGAAGTTTAAGAAAAGTGAATCAGACAGAGGCCCAGAACATCTCGAATGAGCGGTAGTAGATCCAGCCTTACTGCCAGGGTCTGCGTTCCCAGTATCGGCAGCGGGGGAGCCAGAAGTGGGAACATTTATGGTCCCCTCCCCAGGGAATTCCGAGGCTCTTGAAGTTGATGCCATTTTTTTTTTTTAAATTTTAAAAAGATTATGTAGTGTAATGTAGTGTAGTGTAATAAGGAGAAGATTGTAGACACCAATCGACCAGGGTAGTATTCCGAGGGGGACGTTAGACAGAAGATAGGGAGTGCTGGAACTCCCGTTTCTCCTGTCACTGTCCTCCTTAGCTGATTTTTATCCGTATTTCATCTACCCTGTCCAGCTCTCAAACACACACTTCTCTCCCTATTCCTCACTACATATTCATGCATCTTACATACTACATAGGAGTCCGGGAATTCATTGTCGCCACAAATGACGACCAGAACCAACGGCGAGCCTCTTTCATCAGTTGACAGGCACGAGTCCTCACCTGACGAAAGAGGGCCAGGTAGTGGTCGCATCTGTGACGGTGATAACAGGTATACGCAGCCCTTATCCCCCGGCGCCATGCGGCAATCATCTGACCAGCATGGGACCGGGCGTCCTCGAAATGATCCAGAAATACAGACTGAAGACCCGCTGAATGAAGAGTGGAAGTAAAACATTGCACAGCTTCACCGACAGATGGAAATTCCTTTACAGCTGAGGACATTGTCGCGAGGTCTCTAAAAAATGACCAGTCAGCCCTGTCCAGGCGCCAACGAGGGACACGAAGATAAGGCTGGCTCCTAGTCGAAGAGAGACAAATAGGAACGCGGTCACTGTCATGAAAGTCATTGGTCACCTCCCAAGTAAAATCTAATCGAGCATCAGGGGGTCAGAGAGACAGATCGATAGCCGTGAAGGAACCACTCTGTACATAAAAGTGAGTAGGTTCACCGGTGTTAAAAGTTCTCAAGTCCAATTCTTCTACCAGCGACGCCAGCAAGGTGCTCTTCGCATTGGGCAAGGAATCACCCCAGAGAGGATGCTGCTCATTAAGGTCGCCGCATAGAAGAAATGGACGTGGAAGTTGGCGAAGTAAAGACAACAAGTCATCTCGAGAAACAGGATCATTCAGAGGAAGGTACAGTTAACATATCGTGTATCTCCTCTCCAGATAAAGATGAACAACAACGAGGGAGGTGGAGAAAAGGAACATCAAGGCGGGTGTATATATAGAGTGCACCCACCATGGTGACCGCCCACACAGGGACGAGGAGAGAAGAATGCCACAAAACCCCTGAGAGGGGAAGGAGCGGCCCCTCCCATCATCGTCTCCTACAAACGCAGACTAGTGAAACTTCAGTTAAAAGAACCTGAAGCTCCTCCCAATTTGTCCTCAATGCGCGACAGTTCCATTGTAGGACGGGTGCGAACACCTTACTTGGAACGACTCCAAGGCACCCCTTGAGGGAGACGAGCTTGGGAGACGTACGCATCTTTTCCTGCGAATTCCTTAAGATCTGCCTGAATAGAAAGGGATCAGGTGGCGTAACAGGAGCCTTCGGGATCCTGAAGGAACTGTACGTTTCTCCTGATCCGGAACTCTGACTTAGTGAGGTCGAGGGAGAAGCACCTTTCGGTGTTTTAGGTGAGCTCTCCCTGGGAGAGTCTCCGGAAACGGCAGGGAGCGCAGCAGCATCCACCGAAACCGAGGCAGAAGGGCTGGCCCCATTGGGATGGTAGAATCGGTCAAAGAGGCTGACGCCGGCTCAGAAGAGACAGCGTCCGGAAGAGAAGGAACAGCTTTGGGAACTTCCCACGCTGAAGGGGTAGCCTCCACAAGCCTAGACCTTGGTGATCTGTTGGTCTGCCAGCTCAGCCACAGAGTCTCCTCAGAGTACCGGAGGAGGTCACGTGAAAATACAACTCCACGAGTCTGGTTGAGGGAGGGATGGCACCAGTCACAGAGGAGAAAGCCCGGAGGCAGGAGCTCTGCTCCGGGGAAGATACCTCCACTAACAGACTCCCATTGGACTGCGAGACAATCCGGGAAGTGGCACCGCAAGCGGCAATTATAGCACGATGGCTATAAAAAATGTACCGTTCTGTAACAGGAGTGCCTTCCAACGAACGGATGACAAGGAACTTTTTAAAGGACACGGGCTAGAAAACGCCAGGCAGGCGTTCCTCAGTAGCTTTGGGGCAGAGATCTGCCTCAGTCGATCTCACTGACGGGATCCAGAAGAATGGCTCACTGAAGACGCGCTTTTACGGGCATCAAAGTCGCGTTTTGAACTCTGGGGAGATGCAATCGAAACGAAAGAGGAGGAGGAATTTGCTGCAGGTGAGTAAAAATAACCAGTTCTCCGTACAGATAACTGAAGTTATTTTTACTTCCACCCACCACAGAACCCAACTAGGGAAGGTCTGCCGGGAGCCTAGATGCCCCAGTGACCCACGAGGTAAGGGAGAGGAATAGGCAAGTAACCATTAGAACGTCTCATGGCAGTACCAGGGCCAAAAGGGGTGTCGACACTACTAATGCTTGCCCTTAGCCTACTCGAAACCGGCCGAGTGATTCAGCGGGGCCACACTGAACCTTCGTTTTACCCCTATCCCTCACCAAAGAAGCGTGTTGCCCACCCCACCAAGAAGCCGCAGTTCCAAGGCAGATTCAACTTCCAGATGAAGGGAAACGGGGAATATATGGGCCGTCATTTATGGCAAACAAATGGGAAGCTGAAAGAGACTGTCCCTTGGTCCCGAAACCGAGGTGGCAGTGACAGCACTTCATCTGGACCCTTCGTCGTGCTCCCCCTGGAATGGATGGTCCTATCCAGTACGGCACACATCATCGGAACACGCATAGCCTTCATGCGGGGTCGTGGCGAGCACTTCGGTAAATATGTTTAATTAAGAATAGGTAGGATAGGTACTTTAGTAATATAAAATTGCATTAAAGGGTGGGTAAATTGGGGATATGTTTATTATTTAGCATAGGAGTAGCCGATTTTCCTTCTGTTTTAAATGTAATAGATGGTGCTCATCGAGTCTGGTTGCATAGCACAGGGGGTTCTCAAATGATACCCTATTGGTAGAGAAGGGAAACTTGATGGGAATTCTTGGAAGTCAAAACCTCCGAATAGCTAATTAAGTTTAAGTGATTGCTACTCTGTAGGTACATAGTGTCTATGTATATAGGTAAAAGTAGTGATATTATTATTTTGGGATGCTACTCCTCTCCTCCCCTTCCTTCTTTTTTTGGGTCCTTCCTTTTTGTTTCGCCCGTCAATACAAAGGTAACTGCTTGCAGGGAGAGCTAGTCGGGATATAGTAGAAGTAGTAACGTTCCTTTAGCCAATAAATGCAATAAGAAGCGATCAGGTGGTGTAACATAAACTTCTACTGGGGGTTCTCAGATGATACCACATTAGTAGAGAAGTGAAGCTTGATGGAATCTCTCAGAAGTCAAAACCATCGAATATACATTTTCAATTTCAGGGAGGCTATTTGAGTATACTTTTTAGGAAAAGCACGGTATATTTAACTTAGCTAACTGGAGAAATTTTCATAGTTTTACAGTATATAGAAGTAGCGGTGTTCCTATTTGTAATAAATGTATTAGGAGGCGCTGGTCTGGTCTGGTTTGGTTTCAGATGAAGGGAAGTTTGATGGGAATTCTCGGGAGTCAAAACTTCCGGATAGACATTCAACTTCAGGGAAGCTGCTTAGCTTGAGTAGAAGTTTAGTTTGAAATAGTGTGTAACAAAATTTCGTTTTAGGGAAATTCTTAAATTAGGGGGCTGCTGGCTAGCTGGAGGTGCCTCTGGATCAGTGCTTCCTTCTGTAAGTGATTCATATGCGAAGGACGCAATATAAGTTGCGTTATGATAAATCTTTCTCGAAAAAGGGGGAAATCATAAATATGTGCACTTCCGTGGGAATTCTTAAATTGGGGTGAGCTGACCGGCTGGAGGTGCCTCTGGATCAGTGCCTCCTTATCTAAGCAATTCCAGAGCAAAAGGTGGCTATGTAAATGATTAATTATTTTAAAAGTAAGCCTCTCAGCACGATGGCCTTGGCATTCAGCGAAGAAATGATGTAGTGATGAAATTATACTTTCTTGTACGTAATAAATAAATAAATAAATAAATTCCTTAAAATTAATGGATGGTGTAGATTAGATTAAGATGGTTCGTGTTTTATACTATTCTTTATTTTCCACTGTCCTCTAATGCGTAACTGGGTACATGAGATAAGTGTACGCATGGTGTAAATGAACTCTGAAGCTATTCTATTCATTATACTTTTCCCTACATTCCTATAAGTGTTCTTTCACAACATTTTTCTCTCAGCAGATATTTAATTTGAATATAACCTGAAATGCCTTGATGACGTTCGTTAAAAATTAATCACAATAAATTATTTTTATTATTCAATAGTTACGAATTATGGGTTCCAAAATATTGCAAAATAAAGTCTTTGTAGCGTTTCATTACTTTTAGGTTTACATTTTAAATAAAATTACTTTTGAGAAAAAAAAAAATCACCAAACCGGGCTTTTGAGGGGTCCCTGCTTCATTTATTTACTTTCTTTTTTTGGTGGGGGCTGGGGGACGAAGAAACGTTTAAAAGAAATCGGACCCCAAAAAACACTTTGCACCACTCTACACACACACACATGCATGTAATATATATAATATATATATATATATATATACTGTATATACACAAACTCAGAATGGTCCCCCTGAGAAACTTATATGTTAAACACAGACCGTGCATGGAACAAGGAGCTCTTCTGGAAAATTAAATCCACTATAGTCCGAATAAGTAATGGTAAATGACAAATACCATAGTTTTTTCTTTTTCATGATGCTAGCCCGACGTGGGCAACGGGTCTCTCGCAAAGAGACCCGTTGCCCACGTCGGGCTAGCATCATGAAAAAGAAAAACTATGGCATTTGTCATTTACCATTACTTATTCGGACTATAGTGGATTTAATTTTCCCAGAAGAGTCCTTGTTCCATGCAAGGTCTGTGTTTAACATTATATATATATATATATATATATATATATATATATATATATATATATATATATATATATTATATATATATATATATAATATATATATATTAGGGTGTTTCATACCTATAGGGTAAAATAAAAATGAGCTTGGAGTTTTAATCCACACGTTTCTCCGTATTCTAAAGAACAAGAAAACACGTTTGTGCAAGTTTGAACCAGATCGCGCTGCATTTAGAGGTCCCCAACTTTGACGACTTTTTGTCAGTTCATTTCTCGCTGCCTGCAGTGAAGACGGTTTCTTCGTCACTTGAGCGGTTCGTGTTGTATAGCCTATTGGACAACTATGGAGGTAATTATATATGCTACTAATTATCTCATTTTACTGTGGTATTGAAATTTATTATTATTTAATTTCTGTCATTTTACTGTGGTAGTGATATTTATTATTAATATTACATGAAATTAATTAGTCTGTTGCATATTGGACAACTAAGCTGGTAATTATTTATGATACTAATTAATGTAATTTTACTGCGGTATTGAAATTTATTTAATTAATGAATTGTCAAAGAGAACGTAGTGTACACGTATCAGTTTTATAAATAAAGAAAAGCAGTAACTGGGACTCGAACCAGTGTCATAGCCGTTTGGCGGCATCGCTCAAGTCGGCGTACACAGCACGCTATCCACTCCCTAGATGGTGTAGTGGATAGCGTGCTGTGTACGCCGACTTGAGCGATGCCGCCAAACGGCTATGACACTGGTTCGAGTCCCAGTTACTGCTTTTCTTTATTTAATTAATGAAATTAATTACGATGTGAAATTATTTCTGTGGAATTATTAGTTTGTTTTCTTTTCCAGGTGTCTACCAGAGCGAAAACAGAAGTGTTTCTTATTGGCCAGACGGATGCGAACATCACATCAAGTGGCCTTCCAACTCAGTTGCAAGTACTCAAAAGTACTTTTACCACCAAAAGGAGCAAAAATTTGGACGTACTAAATGCCTGAACCTGTGCCTGGATGCCTGTCTCATATTTTGGGAGAGAGCGAGAATCCCATGATGCGTCGAGATTCGGCCTTGAGGAAGATGGAATCCCTTCTCAAGGAATACGACCGGCTTGTGAAGCACAAGTCACATAAAGCAGAGTCCTTCCGAGTGAAGGAGGCGATGTTCAAGGAGGCAATAGCGAAGGAGATCATGGACATTGCTCATTCACAGGCTAAGGAAATGATGAAGAATCAGGAGGACATCCACTTTCTCGACATGCAGCGTGAAGATCCAAATTCCTGCAG